>CANXYI011090898.1:0-12572 GCA_948208565.1 Hura crepitans
AGAATAAAAGGAACAAAATTTCACTCGATGGAGAGATCCACTTAGGATTTTTGAGAATCGATTGTTGAGTTACCGACTGATTTTCTGGACATACCGAAGAAACTACGCTAGGATGAGATGGGAGTGTACGATGAGATAGACAATTTTTCTCCATTGTATGGTATTGTAATATATCGTTATCATTATTGTGTCGTAAGGTTATGCATTGTATTGTGGCTAATGAGAAGAATGTAAATGTAATGTAGACCTTTTTTCTATTGAAATCAATTTTCACGTAATTTATATTAAGATAATTATTAGATGATGTAATAAAATATAATAAAAGCCTGAATTAAAAAAAATATTCTTTCTTGGAGATTTAGAAGATGTATTTTTTCAAAAAAATAAAAATAAAAACCCTGTAAGCACTTTGCTACATTCTACCCGTAGAGGATAATTATGTAACTATAGTAAACTCCTAATACAAATACATAATTATTTATTATAATATTTTTTTTTTAATTTTGAATGACTTTAATATGAGATAATTATATAAGATATAGTCATGTAATCAAATTAAATATTTATACAATTATCTATCATAGTTTTATTCTGTAAGTAGATATCTATACCGCAGTTTTCATAATAGAACTTCTTTTTTATTTTAATAATCAATTTTAAAAAATCCATGTTCTTTTTTTTATTTATTTTTAAGATAAAAAATTTATCTTTTTACATTTGGTATTTTTTATTTTTGTAATCTTGTTATTAATTATAGTAATTTTTATTTTTCTGTAACATTATTTTTTTTATATTTGCTCCCATTTCTTAACATAAACTCATTTTTTATGTAAAATTAATTCAAATTTAAAAATTAATATGATTTTATACATTGACAAATAATAATATTTAAAAATTAAAAAAAGTATAAATTATTGTCTATTTTACTAACATATATAAATAAAAAAATAGACTGTAGTATATTACATTTTATAATTAAAAAACTAACAATCATGCGACAACTAATTTTTAAATAAAATAAAATAAAAAAATTTTCATAACAATTTTTCTCTCATATACTTTACCTATCTTTATTATTTATTAGTTTTAGAGTCTAACCTAAGCTTTACACTATACATTAGATCTAACAGTTAATAATAAATATAAAAAATAAATATTAAATTTTGTCAATTAAATTTTAGAGTGTTACTATTTCAATTTTGATCTAATTTTAGATAAGCGCGGGCAATTTGTGGTGCCAATGGTTCCTTTTTGTAGTGGGTTTGAATTGTCAATTTTGAACCATTTTACAGAATTGGGCTTTTTTCTTTTTTTCTTTTAAAAAAATAAAATATTAGCATAATTTCCATCAATTCGGTAGTAAATAAATAAGTGAGACTTCCGTCTTTTATGAGAGAATTGCATCTCACCCGATTCAAAATGTCGCAATATTTTTATTTTTTATTATTTTAATTTTTTATTGAATCATAATTGTTGGATACGATTCTTTTAAGAGAATTGGAGTTTGAGTCAAACTAGATTAATTAGTGAATGAAATATGATTCTAATGTAATTAATTACGAAAGTAAAGTTTCAAATTCTATTAAAAAAAACAAAAAGTGGTACTGATGAGCTACAAAAGCAATATATAACAATATGTGAACTATGGTATATTATAAACTAAATTTAGGTAGCTATTTCCACAATGAATAGTTAAATTTTTGAGTGATGAAAGATGAAGAGAGTGGAAGCAAAGTGCCAAACACAAATCAAAAGGGGAAGTGGGAAGTAGCATTGTGGTGGATTCCGGCAATACCAGTGTCTCTAATTTGGAAGCGCTCCGATGGACTTGGAGCCAAGTACCTATGGACGATACTATGCCACACGCATCCATTATCAATATATAACTTGTTCCTTTTCTTATTTCTTCATCTAGCCCTGTTGAACTGGTCGGTTCGATTCAAAATGGAACCGAATTAAAAGAATCGAAAATTAAATTTTAATAAATTTTAAATCGAATCGAACTAAAATTTTTATGAGGATCGAACCGAAAAAACTGAATTAACTGAAACTTTATATATTTTTTATTTTTTTATATATAAAACCCTAAAAACGACGTTATTTTAATAAGTTCGTTCGGTTCGGTTCGGTTCTTTTGATTTTTACCCTTCAAGAATCGAACTGATTAAACTGAAATTATTGTACATAACCAAACCGAATAGACCAAATTATCAAATTTTCGATTCTGATTCGATTTTGCACAGTCCTATCTTCATCAAATAAAGGAATAAAATTGTCTTATTTAATCTACAATAATAACTAACATTCCAATCAAATTAATGATGTAATTTTAATTTGAGATTATTTTATCTCTTTTTTTATTTAAATTGAAAAATAAAAAAATAAAATTGATAAAAAATTACTTTTTTTAATGAAAAAGATAGTAAACTAAAAGTTAAAATGCATTTATCCACCAAATAATTAATTTATTTCAGACATTTATTTTTCTATTTAAAAAAAAAGGTCAAATGAATTTGAAAATTGAATACAGTGGACAGTTAATGCATTTTGTTGGTCTAAGGCCATGATTATATAGGGGGCAAAGTTTGGGAAGTATACTAAAAGAAAAAAAATAAAATAATAAATAAATATCAGAAACTCCCAATGAAAACAGAGAGCACTAGCAGAGGATGATTATGATTTTAATATAATGAAAAAGTTGCGAAGCCACATTTAGGTTTTATTAGCTTTAGATGACACAAACACATCAAAAAGTGACAGTCATCTTCTTTTTTCTCCTCTTCATCATTCGGACTCTCTTTTCTTCCTCTCATAATTATACTTGGAATTACGTTCCAACATCATCAGCAACTTAAATAAATAAATAAATATTATACAAAAACGCCACTGGCCTCACGATTCCACATTCCACTTTGCAATCACTTAATTTTTCTGTTTTGAGGCCATAAATGCCACGTAGCAATATATCAGAGGCACCTATAGTCTCTCCCCCTCTTTTATTTTATTTTATTTTTAACCACTCTCCTATTTTCGATATTGGTTAATTAAGTTTAACTCTTCGTATGTATGTTATTTTAATTATTAAATTATAAATAAAAAAATATTATTTTTTAATTTGATAATTTTTAATTATTAATATACGGTAAATTGAATTTATCGAATAAATATTTTTTTATTAAAATACATACTAAAAAGTTATTTTAGTGATTTTTTTATTAGAAGCAGAAGGTATGTTTCAATTTTAAAATCTATCTAAATAAAAAAAAAATAATTTTACTATGATAAATTATAAAAAAATTTATTTGAATATAGTGTATGATGAACTGATCTAATTACATACTGCCACGTATATAAAATTTAATTATTTTGTATATTTAACAATTTATGCTTCATAATTTATTGTAAACTAGATTAAAATTGTCTTATTCTAAATTATAATATTCTTTAAAGAACACTTTGGTAACTAAATCTATCTAATTCTTGAAATGAGATATGTCCCTTCTTCTGAAGTGCGTATTTGTATTATTTCAAGAAAACGTTTAAATATTTGAAATTTAATTCAAAACATGTTCTGTGTGGGAAATATATTTAAATATTTAAAAGAAAATATTTTATTTTTTTATATTTTTATTTAAGTGTAAATTTGAATTAATTAAATTAATAAATTTTGAATATTAAATTATAAAAATCAATAAAAAAAGTCTACCATGATAAAATAAAAATATTTATCTTCTAAAAAATACACAATAATAAATATTTTTTTCTTCTAGTCTGTAAAATAGAAATAGATTTATTTTATTTCCTTTTTGCAATAAATAGTTTTAAAACTTTTTAGCTTATGTGACTTCATAAATAAATCTAATTATATTCATTATAATTATCTGCCTTAACTTGTTTTTTAAGAAAATTCACATAGACACAAACGATGGAAGAAGTAAGCTCTTCTAGATTACACTTAATTATAAGTTATAATTAATTCTGTCATTTGAATTTTCTATTTCTTGCATATATTTTTTTAGTATTTTTAAGGCTCAAAATTCAAAATTATTTATCAACTCACCATGGATCAACTTTCAAATCTGATTAATACTTATGCTGAATTTAAAAAACCTACACATTTTCCAGGGAAGAATATAAAAATGATGGAATTATTGACTTGTGTTCCTCTCATATCATTATTTCAAATCAAATATTCTTAATCAAGCTTTTGGGTGAAATATAATCAGTGGCCATAATTAATTGATTAGTGCAAATCATATATACTTAATTTGGAGAACATTATGAGTTAAGCTAGCATTTCTCCTGTCATATATATTTTGAAAAATCCAATTTTATTTGCATTATTAATTTCTACGTAGTATTATCCTTTGAAATTAGTAGTTAGGTAGCATTTGAAATTACCCATGTCCTATCCTCTGAGTACAAGACAAAGTGTATCAAATCATAATCATATTCTTGAAATTTAATTCCTAATCCCAATAAAAAATTTAAACCTATGTACCACTAATATTAAATTAAATTTTAAAAAAATCTATTGTCAAACTAAAATTAGAATTTCGAAAAATTATAAAATCGAGTCTTCGTTCTTTCTTTTTATTAAAGGATAAAAATTTAGATTTTTTAAATCTTCAATATATAAGAAAAATTAGGGGAAAAAAAGAAAGAATTAACAGTTTCTCAGTTAATTTAGGAGGGAAATTAAAAGAATTTATAATAAATAAATTTGTAAAAGCACCACTAATCAAGAATTGAAACTAGCTAATGGAGCACATAAACAAGTTGAGAGAGATAATGAAGTTGGTGGGAACAGCAGCCTGCTCAAACGGCATTGGTTTTTCTTCTGAAGATTCTCTTAAATTAATTAATTAATTAATTAAAGTTTAATTAGTAATTACAAACAGTTATAAAGAAAAAAGAGTAGTGAGTGCTGAGTTAAAAGTGATAAAGCTACATTACCATCTAATTAAATTATGGAGACCGAGCTAATTGTTGTACCCTCCGACGCCACGTGTGACACTATGATAAGTGGATAAGATTGTATTTGGATGCTTTGGAATATCTTATAATTATTGAAGGCACTACATGTAGTTGCCATTTAAATAATATTTCTTTTTTTTTTCTTCAGAAAAAGATAAATGATATCCCAACTATTCAAATAATGAGTATGTGCTACTTGGATGTGATTTTCTCCCTTTTATTTAACATACTATAGTTAGAATTTAAATTTCAAAACTTAAGAAATTCACCTCTCTAAATTATGAAAAAAAACTATAAATTTCATCTTGATGTATAGATTAGGGGTGAGAAGAATCGAACTGGAACCGAGAACCAAACTGAACCGAATGCTATTTGGTTTAATAAATTTAGTTTTCTCAGTTTTCAGTTTTTTGGGTTCTTAACCAAAAAAAATTTGGTTTTTACGGTTCGATTTGATTAATAGAGTCAAAAAATCGATAGAACCGAACTGATCGAAATTATGAAATGACATCGTTTTGCCTATAAGTTTTAGATTTTTTCCCTTCCGAACCAAACCGACCATTTCATCAGTTCAAAGCCCAATAATTCCAAAAGCCCAGAACCGACCGATTTTAAATTGATCCATTCGGTTTGGTACTGTATATTCTTGGTTCGGTCCAAAATTTCTTGAAATTTCAATTCTTCGATTCTTTCGAAATCGAACCGAAACAACTATATGATCAGTCCTAGTATAGATCATGAAAGTTCAAAATTTAACATTTTTTTCTTAAAAATTAAAATTATAAATTATCATTTCAAATAATTGAAAATTTTCATCAGCTTTCTATCAAAATCAAATTAACTTTACAAAATTTATCAAATATTAAAAGTTTAAAAAAAATAGAATCACTATTTACTAAAAATGCAACTTTCATTCCGATTTATTTAATAACAGTTATATAAAACTCACTAAATATTATAATTATTAAAAATATAAACACATTATCTATTGAAAATATAATATTAATATTTTTAAAAAAATCATACTTAATAAATATCATATGTTCACCTTGTCATGTCATTTAAATACAATTGATATAACCTTAAACATTGGAGAGAAAATCATAATTATATAAAAAAATCAAAATTAAATAAATTATGGACTTTATTTGAATTATCATACATCAATATATACAAATATAATCCCAGTAGCAATTTTTTTCTCTTGACAATGCCCCACAGTGTCCCTATATCTCACACATAAATTACAACATTCGTAAATAATGTCACAATTTAATGATTTTTGGCTTGGTATTTTTTTGTAACTAGGCTGCAATTACAATCTCGATATATAAATATATATATATATATATATTTTTCTCCGATCGAGTTTCAGAAAGCCTACGTACCAGCTGTCATAAAATATATACAAACGCTACTGCTTGTCTTGCATCTCTAAAGTATTCATCGTCTTAATATCGAAGTTGTCGAAGCAATCGAACCCAAAATCATGAACACCAAAATCTTGACAATCCAATAACCAACTGCAATTATCTTCCCACGATGGATTCAGACAACCTTGGTCTCCGTTTACGTTTTCGCCAACCTGAGAATTGTTATTATTATTATTGTTGTCGTTGCTGTTGTTCCACGGCGCTTCCACTAGAGGAGGCTCGTCCATCCATAAGCTATTCAACAATGTTTCGTCGTTGCAAATGGTTTCTAATAATAAATCTGATGATTGATCATCACTGTAAGAGTTTTCTTGTGATGTGCTCGAGTTGTCCTCCGATGAGTTTACCTTGTTCTCGTTTTCTTGAATGACGTTGTTGTTGTTGTTGTTGTTGTTGCGGATGGATGTGGACTGCGGCAACACATCGGATAGTGATGAACTTTCCTCCGTCTTGGCTTCTTTATGGAAGGGTTCGTGTGTTACAGGATCAATTCCCATCTTTACAAGCTTTTTCTTTATGTGCGTGTTCCAGTGATTCTTGATCTCATTGTCTGTCCTTCCCGGCAATCTTGCTGCGATCTTCGACCATCTGTCAATTAACTAAAAACTCTCATGTATCGAAAATAATTATTTTTCTACCGTAAACGAATTAAGAATAAGATTCTATACAGTAAAAATGAAAATAATGAAGAAAACTTGAGAAATAAAAAATTACATACAATCTTTTTATTCCCATTGAAGTGCATTTTTGTGGCTAGAAATTCAAATAATACTGATATTATCACAATCAATCACATCCTAATCAAACTATTAAAGACAACACAACATGATTAGGTACACCTTCCTCAAATGCAGACACTATAAGTCGCCTTTTCAAACACTTCATTTCAAAATGCATCTGTAATCTCCTTAAAGAAAACAAATTTATTCTTTCATGGTCAAATGTTGATGATGGTGATAAAGCCACCATAACCAACATCTTTTTATGAAATCACAAAAAAAAAAAAAAAAAAAAAAAACAGATTAATAACACACATTCAAGAAAAAAAAAGAGAGAATTAATAATTAATTAATACTTCACCTATTGCCAAGACGAGCATGAAGTTCAATAACCAGCTTTTCTTCAGCTTCAGTTAGAAGGCCTCTCTTCAGGTCAGGGCGGAGATAATTAGTCCACCGAAGGCGGCAACTCTTGCCGCAGCGGCGGAGTCCGGCGAGCTTAGGGACAGCTCTCCAACAGCACTGGCCATTAGTGAGAATAAAATTGATGAGTTTCTTGTCTTCCTCCGCCGTCCACGGTCCTTTCTTGACCCCAAGTTTATCACAGCAGGGTTGTCTACCCATATCCCACAAACACACACGCACACTAACACAATCAAACAGATTTCCACTAATGCAAACAAGTCTCACCAACGCTACTTGTAAAGACCCAAAAGCCCCACACCGCACCCACCTTTATATAATAAACTCCTCAAGGTCGGTTAATAATAATTAATAATAATATTAATATTAACAATACACACAAGTGTTGTATTTATATAAATATGGAAAGTCGGGAAAACATGTGTAGATGGAAAGAGGGGGAGAGAATTTGTAAATATTTAAGAGGAAATTTATTCTCTTTTATAAATTTATTTGACACTAAGATTAATGAGATTTGGATTTCGAATAAATTATTTAAAAAAAAGAGAGAATTAGGATATTCGTGGTGCCCACCACAGGCTTATGAAAGAGACATGGGAACTAAAAAATTGGCTTTGTTAGAGTATGTGTGGATACACAAAATGAAGAGTGAGAAAAAAAGTCCCAAGAAAATTTAAGAATTGGAAATTTAAAGGAAAAAAAAAAGAAAAAAGAGAAATTCTTCCCATTTTCCTACACAACCCAACTCCTCCTGATTTTGCACTCTTACTCAACCATTCCATCACCCATTTCGTCATCACTACGTTTACGTGTGTCCTTCGTAATTCTCTTTTAATTACAAGAGTTTCCATAAAGTATCCTATTTAAAATTTTATTGCATTAAAAAGAAGGATTATTTAGTAATATTTATTTATCGAGAGATAAAATAAAATGCATGAATTTTGTCTTTTTTTTTAATTAAAAGTTTTAATTAATATTCTATTTACGAAACATTTTTATCATTTTTATAAATTTTTTAACGCGAATTTGAAACGCGTTTTTTAATATTGTGATAATCTTATTTAGTCGTGAACATGTTTTATATCAAAAGGAGCAGAATGGGAACTCAGGACTTGAACGTTTACACTAACACTTAAATTCAGCAATTGGAATGGTGCATTATGCCATAAGTCTCTTTAGAAAAGTGAAACCATCAATTTTGTCCTTTTTTTATTATTATTTTTTCACCACAAGACTTAATGCACCATATTTGTTACTACACGATGATAGAGTTGAATAAATCACAGCAAGCAATTTCCTGCGTTCATATTTGTTCCAGCACCATGATAGAGTTGAATAAATTACAGCTAGCAATTTCCTGCTTTCTGTTTCGATTTCACAAATTTAATGCCTTAGGGGCGAAATTTGGAATTATTTTGGAGGAAATAAAATCACATCGTTTAATATTGGAGATAGAAACTTGACAACAAAAATTCTACTATGTAGAATTTGAAAAATTTTCGTACTTACCCCTCCTTTTCCATTTGTAATTTGACTTCCATTTTCGTGCCATTGGTTTTGGCTTGCTTAGTCTATAAAGAATTTTTTTTAATAGTGTTAACTATCACATTGATTAATTATGAGATTGTACTATTCCTTATAATAATTTGTGCAATTCTCGTCTTTTAATATAACTTTTAGAGTAAGTTAGATTCAAGTTAATTTTATTTAGATGATATCAAAGCTACTAGTTGCAATACTAAGCTGTATGTCATATATATATGAATAGCATAGTGATAATAGTTACTAATTCTATTAATTTGTTAGGCTATTAGACAACTGGCTTTATTCTATTGGTGGATAGGAGGATAAGCAATTATTTTCGTCTCTCAGCTGGTTGTATATAACTGTGATACACTGTAACCTTTAATGAGTAACATATGTGTAGCACCCTCTACCCGGTCTGATTGTTAAACCTGAGTAGGGAGCGCTACCAGTTTATCGATATCCGATTCCGCTATCCATAAAACTCAATTAATTAAAATTTTTTTATTAAAATATAAAATAAAATAATTTCTTGACTTATAGAGTTTTAAAAACATTGAAAAATATTTGGCACATATATCGAGGTAAACATTGAGGTCATCGTGTCGAAATTCCCGCAGTATAACGGTTGCACCGGGATACTTTCTTAAATTTTTACCTGCTTAAAAATAATTGTAAACATCCATAAACACATCTCCAACTCCAATGGATCCTCCTGACCCTCCAACTTCATCACAAACTCAATAAGCCTCAGACTCAACTCAATCAGCATTCTCACATGCAACAACACATTTTATCACATAATCATGCGAGAAAATAAAACTTTTGCAGTATTGCAACTTAAGTTACAAAAACAACCTGAATTACAGATTAGGCTCAATCCCTTCCGAATCACAAGAGCACACTACTAATATTATATTTACATCACTATGCTATTATAAAATGATTAAAAATATCCACATCAGAGCTATCTTCAAAAGTCTCATGTGGTGCAGAAGCTTTGGCTCTAATTTGTTGCTTGTTATCTACGGATCGCAAACAAGCAATGCGCTAAGCTTTCGCTTAGTGGCGTAATCACTTTAACTAGATCTAGCAATTTAGGCATTATTTCATGCAATATAAGTCAAGTAAGTTATTTCTACCCATTCATGTGCACACATTATGATAATAACATAATTATGCAATTTTGACGCATACATGACTTTAAAAACACGAATACCACATTAGGACTATATTCACAGCATAATCACTTTCAACATGAATTTAATTTAACTACACACATAACTTATTCATATCTTGGTCACGACATACACATGCTACATTTTCACATATTCGGATCCCAAAACCCTTTATGCTTTAACTTGTCAAAATAATGAGTATAAAACTCCACCTTATACCACATTATCAAATAAATGGGTTTAACTCGACATTATACCAAAAATAACAAAGTCCTAGATAATGAGTCCTTAAAACACACTTAACATTATTTTTTATGCTTAATCATGTTTTAACCACAATTAACATTGTTATTTTAATTATTTGATTAACTTATGCTTGTATCACAATATTCTTATTATTATTGTTTAATTTATGCCTATACTAAAGAGACAACTATCTAAGGCTGGATAGCGGATAACGAGCTACCTGAAGGTGCTAAACAATATACCCGAAGGTACTGGTATCCGTGGATATAAACGCATCAACCCGAAGGTTCGCACATATGTAGTGTTATACAGTGGCCCGAAAGCCTGGTACCCGTCTACACAAAAATACGCATCATGACTCGAAGGCCTACTACCCGAAGGTATACATTGCAGCTACTAATCTTAGTTGATTGATCAATCTATCCATACTAGGTTGTCTAACTGTGTAGGCATCATTAAACTGGTTAATTAGCTCATTATTAGCCATTTTTAATATATAACTCAATTATTATCATTTCATGTATACATGCATCCCAATGGCCATTTCGCATCTCAGCGAGGCCCAAAAATCATGCTAAGCAACATGAATTAACAAAAACACAACATTGCCAAAATAAGCTTACATAAACTTAAAACACCGATTAGTCACATAGCTTAGGTGTAAAAACTAGAAAAAAAATATATCCAGCATCATAATCACGCATTCCATCATTATTGCTTTATTAACATGCATAAAAACATCGGATGCACATAGTTACGTATAACTATCACATATTGCATATATTGCCATTTTCACACAATATTGGTATTTTAGCGATAAACATGCATTTTATGGCTTTACCAAAGCGATGATCCCAAATAGGTTCAAAATGGCATTCGGCCATCATATATCATACACACACATTATACATGTCATAAGTGCACATTAGGAATGGCATTTAAGCACAAAATCTCATTTTCAAGTCGCATACATACATAATTCAAGATTATATCAATATGACTTATATATGCGAATATCGACCTCCATATGCCCGAGGCCATAAAAACGTACGTACATATGCATATATAACTTTATATCATGTTTAGATGCTCAATATTACATCCACATACTTCCGACTAGTTATACACAGTTATACGGCATTAGTGACACGAGAGGACTTTATACAGTTCTATAATCACATAATACGTTCCTTAGCTAATATTGCCATACGAATGCATTATTCATGCATAATTCATCTTAGACCATCACATTACATGCATTCATCATACATTCATGCCATACATGATTAAATATGCATTAAATTCTCATTATTTCGTTAAATGACCATTTATGTCAAAATGGACATGATAGATACCTAGACATTTAAACCCAATTAAAGTTATTACACTTATCAAAATAAGTCACACGGGACGACCGAAGTTAATTTAAGCCTTTTATTTACCTTGAGAAGCTTGGGTCGATGCCTCACTTACAAATTCAAAAGGGTACAAAATTCAAAAAATAATATAAAATAATCCGTATGTTGATAAAATAATTCGAGCCTAGATATACCTTCTACGACACCCTAAGAATTGTGAAAAATAAAATTTGTGGAAAAATAATTCTCGGGAGAGAGAGTATCACTATTCATCTCGAGTTTCGCTTCGACTTTTCTCTCAATTTACTCCGCCGTTCTAGACAAAATTAGTGTCCACGAACTCGTCTCGAAATGCTCGTCTTTTCAAGTATAATTTTTCGGTGTGGGTATGATTGTGGAGGAAAAAATCACAAAGAGAAAGGGAGGAAAAGAAGTGGGCAGATTTTTGGGTATTTGGAGTGAAGGAGGAGGTGTTTTGTGTACATATAGATGGATGGAAAAATTTTCCCTTTTTATAGTTTAAAAAAATTTATTTTTCTTCTATTCGAAAAATTGTTATAATTGATAAAAAAAAATCTGTTTTTCTCCATTCCTATCCCCAAAATTAGATAAATTCAACCCCTAAACATTCTCATACATATACTTTTCCATAAATAATTTTTCCTTCAAAAAATTATTATAATTGATAGGAATATCGATTTTCCCCATTTTCTA
>CANXYI011090914.1:0-16916 GCA_948208565.1 Hura crepitans
ATGCTTTGAAACAAATACCTTTTGTTCCAAAATGTTGAGGAAATAATATCCAAAAACACCTTTGAATATCCCATAAATAAGCACTTGTCAAATTTAGCATCAAGCTTATTTGACACAATTCTTTTCACATAAGTAAGACAACCCCATACTTTTAAATGTGAAAGAATTGGTTCTTACCGCACGATATCTCATATGGTGTAACATCAACTAACTTTAATAGAACTTTATTTACAATGTAAACAGTAGTTTCTAGTGCATAACCCCAAAATGACTTGGGTAGAGCTACAAAGCTCATCATAGATCGAACCATCAATTTCTCCTTTCAGACACACCATTATGTTATGGTGTATATAGAGAAGTCCATAAAGATAATATACCATTATCTCTTAAATAACTTTGAAATTCTTGACTCAAGTATTCTCCACCTCGATCTAATCGAAGTGTTTTAATACTTCCATCAAGCTATTTCTTAACTCTATTTCTGAATTCTTTAAACTTTTTAAAGGCTTTATACTTATACTTATACCTATATCGTGAATAATCATCAATAAAGGTAATGAAGTATAGAAAACCACCTCTTACATGTGTAGTCATTAGACCATATACATCTGAATATATTAGGTCTAAAAGACCACTAGCACATTTAACTTTTCCACTAAAATGTGTCTTTGTCATTTTGCCCAATAAATAAGATTCGCACATTTCAATTGATTCATAATCAAATGAGCCCAAGTTACTAGACTTATGCAACTTAGTTATGCGCTTCTCGTTTATATGGCCAAGTCTACAATGCCACAAGATGAATGGTTTCAAGCTATCAATCTTAAGTCTCTTAGCATTAATGTTGTAGATCTCCTTTTTATTATCAAGAATATATATCCCATTAATATTATAAGCAAATAATATAAAACATTATTCTTATAAACTGAGTAACCTTTGCTCTTATTAATGGAAATATCAAAATCTTGTTCAACAAGATAAGAAAAAGAAATAATATTCTTATTCAAAAAGGGAACATAATAACAATTATTAAGTTCTAATACTAATCTTAAAGGACAATCTAAGTAATATATACCTAGAATTAATGTAGTAACTCTTGCTCTATTTGCTATGTGTAGGTCCACATCACCTTTGTTCAGCCTCCTACTGCTCTTTAGTCCTTGCAAATTAAAAAACAAATGAGAACCACATCTGGTATCCAATACCTATGTGTGATTATCAATAACAATATTAGTATTAATCTCAATAACATTAATACCCGAAGTAGATGCATCCCATGCTTCTCCTTCTTAACAGACTCAAGGTAGGCCTTACAATTCCTCTTCTAATGACCGATATTACCACAATAGAAGTAAGTCACCTTAGGGCCAGCCTCTTTGGCAGCAACCATGGGTTATTTGCCTTTGCCCTTTTTCACCCCACCTTGGGCCTTAGTTGCATCCTTTTTTCTTCTTCTTCTCCTTTTTACCCTTGGAAGTAGAAGAATTAAAAACCATTAATGCTTTGAAAATCTTTTTAATGGCATCCTCAATAGTCTTCAACATGTTTAATAGCTCAGGGATTGTTGTCTAGATCTTGTTCATTTGATAGTTAAGCACAAATTGTGCATAACTATCAAGCAATGATTGTGACACTAAGTTAATACTTAAGTCATGATCTATAACAAATCCTAGAGTAGTGAGCCACTCAATATACCCTTTTATCTTCAGCCTATGTTACACAGCTAAAGTCCCTTCATGATTATACAGTGAAATAAGGCTTTAGATATCTTATATCTTTTAGTTCTACTTTACTCCTCAAATATCTCTTTAAGGTGAAACAATATGGTGCGACCATCTATATGCTCATGTTGCTTTTGAAGCTCTATGGACATTGATGTTAACATAATACAAGTTACTCGATTAGAGTCCTCAACATGCTTTAAATTTGCTAATTTCTTCAGCATTAGCATTGTCACTAGGGATAGGTGGGATGAGCCTTTACAATACATAATTGATCTTTTCATTTTTGAGAACTATTCTTATATTTCTAAGCCAATCTATGTAGTTGGACTTAGTCAGCTTATTAGCTTTAAGAATCAAGCATATGTTCAAATTAGATGTACTCATGATGTAAGTGTACCTATATGTAAAGATTGAGAACATGTTAGTGTATTATCATGTACTTGAATGCATTTTATAAGGTCTTTAATAAAATACATATGTTCTCCCACTATTTTATTGCGAACCAATAACCCTCACCATTGATCCAAGAAAACATGATTGTTTTCCTAGTGAGATAGTACACATTTCTTGTTAAGGTCAAACCTTGGGTTTGTCCAATAAGCCCAACCTATAATAGAAATGGTAGGCATGTGACACACCTTACCCTATCCGATCTACAAACTTGAATAAGGAGCAACACACAACCATCATCTATCTTATTACTTATATGGTTTACTAAAATCTTTTTCCTTTTTTATTTAATTACATATCATCTTATCATACAACTTATAAACATTAGTACTAACAAAAACCTTAACCAAGGTTTACTAATGGGGTCCTCGTGTCCAAAAATCTGACAGCATAATAGTTGTACTAGGACACTATCCCAAATAGTAACTTTTATAAAAATAACACATCTAATATGTCAAAACACATCTCATTATCATCCTGGTCCATCTGACCATCCAAACTTAACATCATCTCATTCACAAACATACATAAATATTAACCCTTGTCTCATAACCGATCCAATCTATACATACACAATAACTCATAAAACATCATATGTCAATATCCATCGATATAATGTCCTCATATATATATACATATATTACAAGATCACATAAACCTTTGATACATTATAGGCCCATAATTTATACATACAATATACATAGAAATGCTTATACACTCTATCATATTCTTTATACACTCTATCCTTTTTTTTATAGATAACATATGAATCTACATGAACAACATCATCTTCATAAAAGCCATGTCATCCATAGCCTAGAGGGTCTTCCTTTCGTGCTAGCCAAATACCTGTGCATCGTAAACAAATGATGCATTAAGCTTTGCAGCTTAGTAGTGTATCCAATATAGTATGGTACATTCCTTTAATATTCAATTTATATTAAGTACTTTAAATCATAAACATTCATAATATACTAGTCCACTATGTTAAAAATCAATTTTTCAACATGTGTAATAAGGCATAGATATATAAGACATAATCACATATTGAGGTTCTACACATGTATATTTACAATATAAAACAAGCATGCAAAGGAACCATCATATCAATTTGCTTGATTCATCCACAACAATTCATACATAAGCATAATGAAATTCATACACCTCATGATTTCAAACATCATTACTACACTTGATTTAAACATTGACATGCCTTAACTTTTATCTTAGATCACATGCATATCATGCCTAAGCCATAGTCTTATAATCTTTATTTCATAATAGTATCATACGTATCTCATCATAAACATACACAGGCATTTCATTCATAAATCAGCATCCATTAAGATCTAAAAACATGCACATTCAACTCATTATGTCATATGCAACTTTATGTATAACATGCACATGTGGCATAATATGGCATAAATCATAAACATAATACATCAGAAAATCATGTCTAAATATTAAGATTTATTCATTATAAAAACCATGTATAGTCTTCTTTACAATCAATTTATTAGGCCTATATCCAAGGAAACATGTACACTATGGATAACAAAGTATCGTGGTGTGAAATGGTCCTCATTATAGACCTTATTGGCTACTGCACCAGCATAAGACCTGAAGGTTAAACATATGGTAGACTAGTACGACCTCTATGAACCTGAAGGTCTATCTACCAATGTGGATCCAAAGATCAAACATATCATCAGACTTAAAGGTCAAACATAAATCATGAGTATAAGACTGAGCATAGTATGAGTCAATGGACATAGCATAGCACGATGGCCAGTAAGACTATTTATGAACTTGAAGTTCATCTACCAACATAGAACTGAAGACCAAACATATAGGATTTTGGGTCAGACTAAAAGTGGACCTATAAATCAAATACATCACAACTCAAAGGCTACATAAGAACCATTTGGTTCACATAACATAACTCGGAGGCTACGGGGTACTGAAGTACCTTAGTAGCTGCTATCACTCATAATTGACCAACTAACCTATCTGACTAGGATGTTTACTCGTATGGGCCACTAATCGAATATACTTTTAGTTTCACCATCTTAAAATAGATTAAGTAAATTTTATCTTTATTTTGGTTAATATATGACCTTAGGAAAATAAATGTTCTTCACCATTTATTTATCCCATTATATTACTATGCATTCAACATGAACACATTGATTTACGCATCAATGTATCCATCTTTTATGCATAATAAACATTATCATGAGTATTTACTCTTTAAATGACTTTAGGCCATTCTTGCCTTATATACGTATCATTATGTCATAAAAATTTTAGGAATGCCTAAAGCACCTATCAGTTTCATATTAGGCCGTTATGTTATATCATAAGCTCATTGTGCATTATAGTGTTTCCTAACTACCATATGTTATCCATATCATCATTTCCTTAATCATATTTCAATTTCCCATATTATGCCATTCTGCCATATCATAATATCATCATGCAATATGGCATTTCAAAACTACCATATGCCATCTATATCATCATATCATCTTTTTCATGCCAATAGTTCATATATATGTTCAAATATATTCTCATTATATTACATATGTCATTACATGTTCATATGATATTTCTCATGCATATGGTCATGCATAATTCATAACATCATAATATGCCACATATAAATAACTACTTTGCCATAAGCCATTCGACTATAACATCATCTGCATATATCATCTTTCATTTTCTCATATTACACATTCATTATACAAGTTCATCATCAATGACATCAATTGCTTCCCATATATTATCCATTTCATATCTTATATGGAGCACACACTCATATAATTACATATAGGCCATTCGACTAAGCCATAAGCATGCATAATTATTACATTTTATTACATTACACATAACATCTCAATTCTTCATACTCATTATCATTCATGTGTTCATACATCTTTCATAATATATCTATCAACAAATGTATGCATACATACATACATACACTAATAGGCTATTCAGCCATCAAGCCTTCAAGCATCCATTACCATTATTCAGTTATGTTGCATATCTTTTCTCTATGTACATTTAATCATAAACATCACTTTATATACATACCTCATTAATAGCATGCATATGTGAAAAATACATACACACTCATGTATTATGGCCATTCGGCTATCATGTTACATACCTATCTTCTTAACATGATAAATGTATACTCATAAGTTCTTTCATTCAATTACATCCATATATTTGTGTACCACATAACTAGTATGTATACTTAGATCGTATGTGCATTTATATGCATTATGAACATAACATATATACAATTTCTCATCTCATGCCAATCTCTCAAATTTACACACCTATAACATATCACCATGCCAAACATGTATTATTAAGGCATACAACATATAAATGCTTCATGTAACTGACACAAATCCACTTAAATATCATATGTAACATATAATACATCCAACACATCATAATTCATGCTTATATATCATTCCCATGCATGATTAACACTGTTACTCATAATATGCCCACTTTTCACAAACTCATACATCGTGTGCATTTTACATTCCATAAGCATTATCATGCTTTCAAATACTCTAATATATGTTCAATATACCTTTTATCATCCATTTAAGCATTATCATACTCAATCATTACATTAAGCACTATATGCCTCAATTAGGCATATTAATACATATAATAGCACCATTGATGCAAAATGTTTTCTATATGTTAATTAAGCATACACATCATTCAAAATGCCTCGTCATACATTTTACATATCATATGTCTTAATTAATGTCATTAATTCCATGAAATAAGCATTTAATGCATTTTCACACAATTAGGCATATTATTTTAATTGGGGCATTTCATCAATTTAACACGATTTAATTCAATTACACATACTATAAGGGATATATACACCTCACTGAGCTTAATTACTCCCTAAAAGCCTTATTAAGCCTTAAATTTTTATTTTTCCCTTATCTGTCTTTCTTTCTCTTTGAACATAACCTCATCCACAAATCAAAAATTCACAATAATTAAAACATGGCTCCATAATTCAAAACAATTATAAATATCCCTTCTTAGGCACTTAAAGAACCTTAAAAAAAATATAAGATCATGCAAAAATCCATCTAAAAAATTTGAGTTACTATTCACCATAACCTCTAAAAATTCATAATAATTCAAATAGCCAATAATTTTCCAAATTGACTTAATAAATAATTTATTGGCATCCTATTACATCTTAGAAAAATATTAAACCTTGAAAATAAACTCCCGTTTCCATTCATGGTCAATATTCACCCATAATATTCAAAAATTCATAATAAATCATAGAGGCATCCAAACTTGAATCTAACTTTATAAATATGTTTTTGGCACTCATAAAAGAATAAAAAATATTGGATTGAAGAAATCTTACCTCTTTCAAAATTGGATTACTATTCACCTATGTTCAACCTATCTAACATTCTCTTTTTTCCTTCAATTGAGACCTCTAATCTAATGTTTAGACCATGTAGGAGCTAAATATTTTCATAAAGGGTTGATTTAATATGAATTTTGGTAGAAATTTGGAGAAAAAAGCTTGGGAAGACCTAAAATGGTTTTTTTTAATTTTCACATGAAAGAGAGGAAAGGAAGAGAAAAAAGCTACTAGAAAAAAATGAGGTTTTGTTGTTGGAAATTGGCCCTTTTATATCAACAATCAATGGCTATGATCATTTCATTAAAAGACATCCAATGGCCTATATTAAAGCCTAAGCAAAAATCCTTTATTTCTTACTTGTACCTTCTCTTTATTTTTGTACATCCATTCTTCCATTCCAACATAAATTTTATATATATTATGGCCCCAAATAATCATACATATGAATCTTTAAATGTCCTAAAAAATCCATGCTTAAAACTAAGAAAATTTGATAAAAAATGCCACTTCCATCTGTACACGTTTTTCACATCCTTCAGTTTTGGCTATTAACCCACTAGTGTGTTAAAGAGCAAAATTGTGAAGTCAAGTTTTGAACACCATAACCCACTAGTGGGTTAATAGGCAAAAATGTCTGATGATGGACTTTTACACCTTAACCTACCACTGGGTTAATATGCAAAAATTACTAGGTTAGACTTCCACACTTTAACCTATTGGCTTCCGTTTAATAACGTTAGCATTCTTACCATAACCACCTTAAATACATTTTTTCATATATATTTACTCATATATCACATAACCTTTTTAACCATATTCTCTGACTTTTGGCTTTTTGACCAACTTAGAAACTTTATTGTATATTCTATCCTTTACTCAAAAATATTCTAATATATGTCTTTAGCTTTATTGCAGTTTAACATACAAAAACTAAAATATCAGACTTTTACACATTAACCCGCTAGTGGGATAATGTACAAAACTGTGAAATCAAACTTTTTAACATTAACCTGCCAGTGAGCTAATGCTATATATTAAGGAATTTCATAAAAATTCTAGATTATGCATTAACTTGTCTATGGGTTAATATACAAAATCGTAAGGTTGTTCTCCCATTCTATAACATTAGAGGGACCCCAGATCTTGGGTGGCACTATTCACATCCCAAAAGTACTATTCGCAATATTGGGATTTTTAAGTATTACAAGGCATCTCATGCTAATTGCATCTTCATGCAACTATTGATCATTGGGTCACCAACTCTTAGTGTATGTGTATCTTATACACATTTTCCAATTTACCATTAGCCTTGAGTTTGCTCAATAAACAAATAAACTGTCTAAGGTAGACCTATCAATATAGTCTATAACATATTCAACGTAGCATGAGCTTGAGTTTGCTCAACAACTTAATATTAAGAAGAACTTTGGTTATAACCATATTACTAGAAGGCTTGCATATCTTAGTATTATTTGAAGGTTTTATTCCTTTTAAGTCTCATCATTGGTTGCATACTTTGCTATGCTTATGCAAAGGGAATTTTCATGCTTTGGCATGCTCATGCATATTTAATCTCATTAAATATATAATTTAGTTATAGACTTTTACTACATTGATTTTTGAGCCTAAGGAAACTAATTTTAGGCTAAACCCTAGGTAGTATACATGAATTACAAACTTAATAAAGAAATAATTAAAACATTTCTAACTTCTTCATTTGGTCCTTCTTGGTAATCTTTCTTCTCCATTTACTCCTTACATTTATTCTAACCCTATGTAATCTAATTAGATTATAAAATTATTAAAAATAACTTACATTACATGTAAGGGGAGTTAGATGAGAAAAGAAATACAATAAAAATAAGAGAAAATACTGGGACACGCAGGCCCAATTTTGCCAAAGAAAAATCCATGCATTTTATGATCAATCACATTGTTCATTGTCCATAACTAGTTATCATGCCAATCATACATCCTTAGTATGCATTTCTAATATGTCACATGTATTAAATCTTTGAAAAATCGATTATGGTTGATTACTAGTATTATAACTCTTATGAAACTAGTATGGTTTATATGTCATTATCATTTTGATTTTCATATGCTTGTAATATAGAGTTTTAATCAGATTAAACATGTAATTTAATTATTTAATCTTATTAAATTAATAAGTTATGTCACTCCATTTATTAAAGTTTTAATCATATTAGAATTCTAAATTAAATTAAACAATATAAGCATATAATTTAGAAACAAATTCTAAATTAAAAGAAAATCTAAATTGCCTTGTTCACTTATCCTAATCCAGTTAGATAACAATTATCCATATTAGATCAAAATAAAACCTAATCCTTACCTTTAATTTCAAGTCCTAATCCAATTGGAAAATCAAAATTAAAATAGGATTAGAATCCTAAAACTACTAGGAATCACATTCCATGTAAAATTCAAATTTTCATAACAAAAATCATCTTATCCGAATTTAATTGAATATATCAACTTTTGATTTAATTTAATTAAATTCAATATGATAATTATCATAAATTTCCAAAAACAAAAAATCCAATCAAATTGAATTTTAATTTTAATTAAAAATCTTTAAGCAGTAGTTCACTAGAAAGTGAATTCTAAGCGAACCGTAAAATTGTTTACAACTCAGACTCTGAAACCAATCTAAATAAGTTTGGATCAATTTTAGCAGCCATTGGAACCTTTGTGGATCTATAATAATGAATTTTATAAATTCAAATCACCCTTGGAGTTGTTCAACCCATGGCAAAATGAACTAACAAAAATTACTATTACACAATGTAAAATTATGCATAATCTTCACACTTAAGCATGTTTATGAATCTCATTCATGTGAAAATGATTTTTACCACTTAAAAAATTTAATTAATATAAAAAAATATCTCATTTTCATGAAAAATTAGTTCCAGAATTTTTTCAAAAACAAATGCCACAATAATTATGACTTTACAGATTTTGACCTCTCGAGAACTCGAATTCATGTCTCACTCATTTTACAAAATTAATCAATTTAATTTTCATGCAACATATGACAAGAATTAAAATCCATATTTTAATTCATCATACATTAGATTGAATCAAAAAAAATAGGAATTAAATCATAAAGCATGAAAACAAAGAGCATGGCACAATCTTTTATGCGCAAAAATCCCCTATGCATATAGAAGAAATATTTTCTTCTTAATGCCAATTTAGTTCAATTAAAAATCAAGACATCTAATTTTAAATCATGCCAAATCAATTTTAATCATATTAATAAGATCTAATCGTAAAATAAAATCAAAAGCCACCACTGAACTAATAAATCATAAAATCATATTTTATGTATAAATCAACCATAACCGAATTTTTCAACCATTTTGATTTATTTAAGAACTAGGCTCTGATACCAATGTTGGTTTTACATGATTCAAGCATAGAAAAAATTTAAAAATTTTTTGTGCTAAACCAATCAATGATAATAAGGATCTGAATATATCAAAATGACAGACAATAGAAAAATAAAGTAGCATAAAAATTTTAGCATTATCTATCATTTGGTGATTCCTTTTCTTCATCTCACCTCACTAGGTTGTTGCAAACCAAAGTGATCCTCACTGATAACACCTCTAAGGTATCCACACAAAAATTGAAGTGATAAGCAATTGAATATATAGGTGCTAGTAAGATGTTTAGAAGGGAGAAGTACAAGAACAAGAGAATCTAAAAATTCACAAGGAGTGTGTATAAATCTTCTATCTATTTAGTGGCTGCCTATGGTGGCTAATTTAACAAGGCTATTTATATTAAAATAGCCCTATTTAGGTCAAATTTTAACCCTTAAAATCTGACTAAAATCTCTTTCAAGGAGGCCCACAAGTTGGGCCTCTTTTTATCTATTGCACAAGGCCTAATAATAAGATCTGTGTGCATAGAATAGTAAGGCCCATTCTAAGCTCCCTTCTAAGGCTCTTTTGGGCCTCAATTTAAATCATCCATAAGCTTGATTCATAGTCCTTTTAACTGTTAAAAGGTCCATTTAAAATCATATTAAAAGGTACCCTTAAATGGGCCTCCAAGGCCCGAGCACTTTTTAACACTTAAAAAGGTCAAACTAGGTCAACTAGGCTACAAGCCCAATTTCTCTTTTTCTTCTTTATTTCTTCTCGTTTCAATAATATCTCATATCATTAAAATATTAAACACTTTGATCATCATTTCAATTCTTCAAGTATGTGACCTTATGGGTTTTCGAAACATGTTGGCAATACATAGTGAATTACAGTCTTAATCCAACTAGAACTCTTATAGTTCAATCTTATTGAACCCATAATTAATTTCTAATTAATAATTCACTTATTTACAAGTATTGAGAGATTTCTAGCCACACATTAAGACTACTCAAGTGTTGGATAGTTAAGTGGTTTGACTTAACCCTTTCGTGTACAGTTACCGTGCAATTACTCTTTTCACCATACTTTATCTCGTTTAAGTTTGAGTATAAACTTGTGTCAACTCGATGCTTAATTAAGTATGTCTAATTAAGCCCTAAACATATCAATTATAATATTTACATCTTTATTCCCAAAATTTCCTTATGAATCTCATTCACACTTGCATTTTATTCTATTTAAATATTCCTTTAATAAAGATATATTAAACTTGTAAGATAAACTCTCCATTATAATACAAGGTGGTGAATCTTTTATTGATCACTCAACTACCTTCAAGTATCTTAGACTATACCTAACCTTCTAGTTATGTATACATCATGATGAATTAAAAGCATCGGAGTCAAAGTATGCCCTTTAATACTTAAGATAACTTTGGTGATCTCAAGTCTTAAGATACTTGCACTTATTGATATGATGAGATAACTTCACTGACATAGATTATGTGTCCATATAAAGATCTTATGTTTAGGTTTCTAATGAACTTGTTTCTTAAATAAGCATCCATATGTCAACTCTAAGCTTCACCGTGCTTATAGTTTATGAGAACTACTATTTGACCAAGTCAAAGAGTATACCATATGCTAGTCTATCTATATCAATAATGTCTTATCTTGTTAATCTATGTTTAAGGATGTTTTTCGTATTTACATTTACATGCAATAAGAATCTCACATTATGAACTCTTTAGTTTCCTCTGCACTCGGAAATATACCGAGGACTTCATTACAAAGTTTAAGATCTATACTAAACAATTGAATTAATCATAAACACTTATGTAATAAAGAATGACTTTTATTATGAATGAATGTACATAAAATATCTCTATTACACACATGCTCTAAGGTAGACAACTAACACTGGTCACCCAATCTTTATATGCTTTAAAAGTCTAGAAATTGTAAGTGGCTTTAGAAGGGATGTTAATCTTCAAGGGTAACAGCTTCTACAAGTTTTGAAATCCAGCAGTGAAAGTAACAGACAAATCTCCCCCTCTAAATGATAAATAACAAGTAACAATGCCATAAACCTCACCAAACTACCTTGCACAACAATTAGGAATGTAAACACTGACTTTGTATAGGCCTACCAATGGAACACAGCCCAATGTACCGCTCCATCGTACATACTATAAAGGAATACATAAGTTTATGAAATTTATGTTGTCATTAGTAGTGGCTCCTATCTAAAAGACCCATTGCTTAACATCTAAAAAGTGACGTAGATTGGCACAAGGTAATAAGTATTTCAAGCCACAGAAGCTAAGGACTCAAGGGGGAGGATCATCCAATAATTAAAGCTTCCCTTGAACCAAATTTAAAAAAAATGATTAAGAATGAAAACTTAAAAAGGCTTTCTACGAGTCAAGCTAAGGGTGGAGCAAAATCTCATTAAGGGCAATCTATCCTTAAAAAGTTTATTAGGAATGAAAACTCAAAAGGGCTTTTTAAGTAAAAGGTAGACTAGAGAATAGGGTGAAAACCCATTAAGGGCAATCTATTCAAAAAAAACTTGAAGTAGAAGCAGGCT
Organism: Hura crepitans; assembly: GCA_948208565.1. Classification (NCBI taxonomy): domain Eukaryota; kingdom Viridiplantae; phylum Streptophyta; class Magnoliopsida; order Malpighiales; family Euphorbiaceae; genus Hura; species Hura crepitans. The sequence continues at coordinate 12,606 of CANXYI011090914.1, forward strand.
CCCATAAAAGAAATTGGCATCACTAAACTAAACCGTATCCAATCCCATAACAGTTTTAGTAAAGATTAGAGGAAAAGGGTTCAAGCCTTTAGTTATGTCATTTATCACACTAAATAGCTGCTAGTCTCTAAAATGGCCTTTAGAAGTAATTATGAGATATTTGGGAAAGAAAATAAATAAGTATATACCCACACATAGGGATGGGATGTCTGTGTAACTATCGGCATAAGCTAGTAGGGAATTCAAAGTAATCAGTTCTGTCCTTGAAACCCATCCAACAGCTAATGAAGGTAAAATCCTAATGCATTTACCACCTCATATGGGTAGTGTGGAATACTATTAGGATAGCAAGGTAGTGTCTCGAAAGAATAAGACACCCCCAGAATCAAAGCAAATTCCTCGGCTAAAGGACATAATTCCTAGTGAGAGAATAAAAAAACATGAAAAAATATGGGTCCTTAAAGTGAGTTGCAGCTTCTAGAAAAGGCAAACCAAGTCAAACCCTATGTAGAAATTTTAGACCATTAAAAGGCAAAAGAGCAGGATTTGCCCAAGTGGAAGTAAGGTCAAGAATTTTGTGAAGCTTCTAGAGGAATTTGTCACCAATTGAATTAAAAAAATAGGATAAAACTAGAATGGCACAAGGATCTATGCATGCATTAATAAAAATTTATAGGCTAGGAGCTCAAAATAGCCATTTTGCCCTAAGGAAAAATAATTGTTTTAGACAAAATGGTTGTTTGTTATTATGCCAAAATAGTTGTTTCAAGCAAAGCTAAAATGATTGTTTTGCACTTTTGTAAAATAGTCATTTGGCCCTCAAAATGGACATTTCAGCAAGGCTAAAATGGCTATTTTGACTCAATTTCTTATCAATTCTCATTTCCATTTTCATCTTTTAAATACCATCTCATCTAAACTTCCTTTTTTGCTATTACTTGCAACCTTCTATTCATTTTTCTCAAAAAAATGCTGCCATAATGACAACAAAGTTGCATTTGATACCAACCAATCCTAACTCACGTGGTAGCCTCAGAATGGTTGGATGTGACATCCCTTACTCAATTTAATTATTGGACTCGAATAAGGAATGACATGCAACCATCATCTATCATATTATTTATCCGATTTACTTAAAATCTTTTTTCTTTTTATTTATAATACATATCTTTTATCATACAACATCTAAAAGCCAATTTTAAAACAACTTCCTTACATTTATACTGCTAGGGATCATTGTGTCAAAAATTTGGCAACATAACAGACATCCGGGAACACTAGTCCAAATAGTAACCTGTAATAGAACACACTTTTAAAACATCCAAACATCTCATTTCAATACCGTAATCCTTCTAATCACTTCCCAAAAACATAACATATAATCAATACTCCTAAAATATACATAATCTAACATACCTATAAATATAAACATACATATATCCACTATTTATCCATAACCCATATGAATAAAGATTTCATCACACATCATATATATCAAGCTCAAAACCCATAAAAGTTTAAAAGGTCTCTCAATACATATCTCTAGCTTTATACAATTCTAATTTCATAATACTCATATATAGTTCATGATTCAAAACTATAATAATATTATAAATATCTCTACAAAACATACACAAGTGCTAACAAACATCTCTATTGAGGTTCATACATCAATCACATAAACATCCTTATGTACATTAATATCTTCCCATGCAACTTCTTTTCCACTTCTTATTATAGGTCTTTCTTGCCTTATGTCTTATAAATATTGCATATTGCAACAAACGATGCACTGAACTTCATAGCTTAGTGGTGTATCCGACATAGTATGTTGCATTTTTAAAGCATGCAATTTATTATTCATGATAGATTAAGCATCTTAAATAGTAAGTCTTAAACATATAAAGGACTTAGTATGAAATAAATTACAACATCACATGCATTATGATAGTACTTTATCCATATAATAATCATATATATGATATTCTTCATATATTGAGAACTAAATCAATATAAACATGTATAATTTGTAACTCTACTGTGCAAAAAGTCAATAATATGAGCATGTGTGCAAGGCATATAAAATCAAGACCTTATCATTATATTGAGAATTATAACATGCATAACATGCAAGATAAAACATAAATAGAAAGGAACTATCATATTTTCTTACATAATACATTCATAAGGACTCATATAATAATGTTGTTATTCTCATTTTATGCTTCTATCTTTACCCTTCTTAAAAGATGTCACTTAATCATCCTTTTCTTTTTGCTTTAACTTACTTTGCTTTGCCTATATTTAAAAGACAACTACCAAATACTTGGATAATGAGACAATCCAAACCACGAAGTTTATAATGGGCCATCTAGACTAGAAGGTCATTACTGGACCCGAAGGTCATTATTTGACCCAAAGATCATTACCAAACTCGAAGGTCATTATGAGACACTAAAGTACCCTAGCAACTGCTATCTATCCTTAGTTAACCGGTCAACCTATCTACACTAGGTTGTCCGGTCAACGTATCCAAACTAGATTGTCTAATCATATGGGCTCTCACCATGATTTCTTTTGTTTCTCCTTATTAAAGTAGCTTATAATGAGTTTTATTAATTACTTGGTCAACACATGACCTACGGGGAAAATTAATATTCTTCACCATTTATATTAATTCCATTATATTACCATTCATGCAATATGAGTACATTGATTAACACATCAACATATCTATTTTTTATACATAATCAATATTATCATTAGTATTTTACTCTTTTAATCACTTTAAGCCATTCTTGCCTTATATCCACATTTTATGTCGTAACCATTTGATGAATGCATAAAGCACCCATCAATTCCCATATTAGGCCATTCGACCATATCATAAACTCATCATACATTATGGCATTTCATAACTATCATTTTCCATCCACATTATCATTTCATCTTTCAATTCACCATTTTTAAAATAGCTTTTCAATTTATTTGGCTAACAAATGACCAACTGGGGTAACCACAAGCCTTTTCATCTTTATTTCATATTAAATTCAAATTCATACATAACATGAATCATCAATATTTTTATACCATAACCATATTATAATCTACACTTTCTTTGTCAATCAAAACATATCACTTTCTCATGCTAATGTCCTATATATATGTTCAAATAGGTTCCCATTAGGCCATTCAGCTATAATCATAACAAATGCTATATCATAACTCATGTCTTAAAGGCACCCATGTCAACTTTCATCATAGTAAAAGCATACTTATGGACATATGCACATTTATTGTCATACATGTATGTTCACAATATATACATTATGCTTAACTTAGGCAAATTGCCTCATTACTGTATTTGCATTTCATACCACATATCCATACCATTACATAATATACATTATTATTATTATTATTATTATTATTATTATTATTATTATTATTATTATTATTATTATTATTATTATTATTATCACATACATATATCCTCTTCTTGATACCATATTATGTTTATACCCTTAATCCATCAATGACAATTATCATGCTACACATGATTTTGTATCCTATTAGGTTTATTCCTATCATACTCAATTACATGTACATAACATAATACACACTCATTTTATATCATCATCACCTTTTATACATAACAAGTTGTAAGCACACTAAATCAAAGTCTCATTATTCTTCATTTTTAATCATTGCTTCAATAGTTGCTCTGGGATCTAACTTATCATTTTGTTCTAAATGTTGTTTTAGACTTTAACCAAATCTCAACATTAAGCCCTATAACCTTAGAAAACATACACATAATGGTTTCATGTTTTAAGGGCAACATGTTAAGTTATTTTTCAACATAATCATATCCATTTATACATTTCTATCATATACTTTACCATACTTAGATCATACATAGCTTTCATGATATCTCATTATTTCATTTTTTATCATAATAAGGTTTTTATAACACACATAAGGAAATCATTTATCCATACACATAAAACATTCATATTACATTCATTAATCAACTATTTAGATCACTATTCAATTTATATTATCATTTAATATCACTCATGATTTAAATTACTTGAAATCAAAAAGTCTTACAAATTACATTATTCAGCCATTTAATCAAATATCTATGTAACCTTTAATTTTTCTTCCTCTTTGCTTATCATATAATAGTTACTTTCTAGTTTCATTATATCTCATGCATTATTAATATCACAACTCATTATGTCTTAATCATATTAAATATATCATTATTATTCATAAATATATATGATTACATCATTTTACATGTTC
>CANXYI011090934.1:0-11836 GCA_948208565.1 Hura crepitans
CCCCCCCCCCAAAAAAAAAAAAAAGGCCAAAAGAAAGTGCCACCAGACTTGAATGACTTCATATTTACTGAGGAACTGCCAAAAGGCTGAGGGGAAAAAAATGAAAAAAGATAAAGACATACTTAAAACAATGTGAACTCAACAAGCAAGGCATGAAGCTAATGTCTTTTAGAATGGACAACCAATGCACATATATACGCATATACATCTAAGCTGATTTTACATCTCATATCTGTCAGTGTCTCTCTACATAAAGATATACTTAAAACAATGGAACCTCAGGAAGCAAGGCCTAAAGTTAACATCTTTTAGAATGGACAATCAATGTATATACATACGCATACACATATGAGCTGATTTTACATCTCATATCTAGCAGGTTCTGTCTACAATATAAATACTTGAGGATTAGAACTTAGGGATTTCTGCCCTTCAATTCAATGAGATTTATAGTTTACAAGTTGTCTTGTTGGAAAGATTCAGAGGAACCTAGATGAAAACTTTTGGCGGATAATTTGAAAAACATAAAGAGCTATAATTTCTAGACACCTTAAATCATACTGGAACAGTATTCTTCTCATTACAAATAATTGAGGTTCTTACATTTGAAGATTCAAGCCACATGCAACCAAAAAAAAAAATTAAGAAATGTAACAAAATTTTTTTTGAAGTTACCTGTCAAAGATCTGATGAGCTCATTTGACACATATTCTTGCAACGTGTGGTTAGAAAATAAAAATCTGATCAACATTGCTGCTTGCCCAGCAACATCAGTGCTAGGAGACAGTAGCAGTTCCTGAACTATTAATATTCCACCTGCTTCTGCAACAGCCCTTCTGTTAGTCCGACTGTGCATGACAAAATTCTGAAGAGCACAAATTGCCACCATTGTCATCTCTTCGGATGGCTGATCTTCAAGCAAGCCTACCAGTGCTCGGCATGCTGAAATTGAATCGCTGGCCCTAGCAAGTCCTTCCTGCTGAGAGAGATCTCCAATAGCTAAAGCAGCAAGTAACCTGCAGGTCTCTGATCTGGTTTGCGGGTCTAACAGATATTGCGATAAAGGCGCAATAGCATACTTGGACACCTTCATCTCTCGTACCGTAACATGATTAAATAGAGCTTCTAGTAATCTTCCAGATAACTCTTCACACTGATGAGATCTTAGAAGATCCAACAAAGAATCTACACCACCAGCTTCAGCTATCTGCTCTGCACTTGAGGCATCAGTCCTTTCGTGAACAATTAGAGCATTAAGAGCCACTTTAATAGTACTCTCAAGGCTAGATTGCAACATTTTCACAAGGACCACCAGAGGAACCTTAAAGTAGTATTCTGCGTTGAAACGAAGGACATTGGATAATACCAAAGCAGCTGTTTCCCAAAGCTCAAGAGGTGGCTGAGGATCATCTTGAATAATAACTTTTGCAAGCTCGAATATGCCACCTGCATCAGCAACCACCTTTGGCCAGCTAGTGGAAATTTTTTCCAAAGCCTTTATTGCCGTTTGCTGAAGGTTCAATATTCCAATTCCTGCAAGCCGTACAAGTGGCACGACCGCATTTTTTGTTGTGATATCTTGTTGAAAATGCTCCTGTGCAAGAAGATGAGATAGCAATTCTGTGCCAAGCTGCTGAATGGCTTGGGATGGAGATTCAAGAAATGTAATTAAAGGTTCAATCACCTGACTAGGAGTAAGTTTCAGTGTTACAAGGCTTTGTGGCTTCTCTAAAATATTTACAAGGGCTTGTAACGCACTGTGCTGTCCCCACAAACCAAAATCTGGCCGAAGCAAAACCATGAAAAGGGGCTCTACTATTTTAGCAGCATCTGAACTTCTAGCAATTGCACCACTATTTGTCAATATGCGGAACAACTCAGCAATCGTTGAGCATAATGAACTGGGAGCAATAGGGAGCAGCTCAAGACATTTATCTATCACACCTGCTTTGACCATATCCAATTTGCGGGGGGCTCGGTCTTTCCCCAATTTTATTAGAGCACAGATGCTGCCCTCAATAAGTCGATAATTTGTCCCAGAAACCAAACCAACAAGAAGATCCACGAGAAAATCATAAGCTGCAAGCTCCACCTGTTGTTCATCATCCAACAATCTCTCAAAAGCACACACCCCAGCTTCCACAACTGAACTCAAATTACACTGCATAAGAGACACGAAAGGCTGCATGCATTTCAAGGCAACTGGATCTGCTCTGAATTTGGCATTACTAAATAGAAAAAAGCAAAGCTGTGCAGCATCTCTCTTCAATTCCATGGAAGAGCCAGTTGACAATATTTTGTATAAAATCTCAAGTGGATTACATCCCAAATCAGTGAATAAAGCAGCCTTTAAAGTATTTCCTGAAGTCAGTTTGATCAAGGCAGAAAGAGCCGCCGCTTGTTCGCTCTCTGAGGCAGCATTAAGCATGTCAATTAATGGCTGAACAGCCTGCCAAGCAAATTCAGAGTCTCTGATATTCTCGGCATCAAAAAGTTTGTGAAGAGCCCTTGCAGCACTAAATCGAGCATCCCTTGACCCTAGATGCAAAACTGCTATGAGTTGATTCATGCAACTAAGGGACGCTTCATACCGGATTATTTCATGGTTCATGAAAAGGATTCTCAACAGCTCGGCAATAGATATCTCTGTGGAGTCTTTAGGACTCAAAGACAGGTATTTTGTTAAGGCATCAAGGACTCCAGCTTCAGCCATGACTAATTTATTTGTGTCACTAACTTCTGCAATACGGATCAAGAGTTGAACAGAAATTGGAGGGGCATCTGGCCTGTCTGGGATAGGTCTCAAGAGATCAACAAGCAAAGGAATAGATTTGCGTGCAGTGGAGCCAATTCTTATATCTTCGAATTCAAAAAGGTGGTCTAGAATGATTTGATCAGGATTTTGTAACAGAGAAAATTCTTCTGATAAATCAACAAGGTTTGGTATATCTGATTCCAAGTAACCAAATAGTGTTATTAACCCGGCAACAGCACCTGAATTTGCAACTGTAAGACTTATTCCCTTACTTCCATTGCAAACCAGACTGGCCATTGCTTGAGCAGTAAAATATTTATCAATCATTTCATCAGATCTTAGTAAATGGGCAAGGGAAGGTATGATCCACATTGTTGTAGGAGACTGCACAACTGTTGAATCTTGGAATAAAATGGCAAGCAGCAAGGCACTAACCCATATGCCCTCGGTATCCTCAAATTCTGCCTGAAAGAAGATATATTTCAGCAACCAATTATTAAATATTGGAAACAAATAATGCATCCTAAAACCAACTACTGGATGAGAACAAAAAAGACAAAAGACTGCAATAAACAACAGGAACAAAAGCCTCTCATCAATGAAGGAAAAAAAAAAAAAAAAAAAGCAAACTAGGCAATTAGTTTAGCCCCTTAAAATCATGTTAACGATGAACTTAACAATCATTACATATACAACTTTTTAAATACTTCTCAGTTACACAACACGGGTTGTTCAAAAAGGCTTGCTCTGACTCCATTAAATAGTCTACCTCATCAGCATAAGCACTCATCTTGAAATGTAGCAATTTGCCACAACAAAAAAGTAAGCAAAGAAGGGGTTTGTGCCTAGCCAGCTAGGCAAATTCCCAGCAGAGACAAAATTCAATGCACTAATAAGGGCATACCTGAGGACTAGAAGTATATCTTGCAAGCTTGTCAGAAAGTGCCTCAAGTCCACCCGCCTCCATTACAATAAGCTTGTTCTTTGTTTGAAAGGAGGAAATTATTGATAGCAGCCATAAGGCAAGGGTACCCCCCAAGACAGTGGCTGGATCCATAATATCAAATTCATCGCCTTCCTGAAAGGATGATCTTTCAAAATAACCTCTTGGAGTTTTGACTTCAATTTCTAAAGATGAAGAGTCTGAATTTTGTTTTATCATTTCCAGTAAAGCATATGAAAGAGGTCTAGAACATCCCGATAAATCGAGTGCTTCCATAGACTGTTGTCTATGTTCTTTTGCGGCACATATGAACAATGCAGTTCCGCCAACTCTCACTTCTAAACTGGAGGAATTCATTATTCTATTAGCAAGAGAACCAATAGATGTGGATCTTGCAATCAACAGATCACCAAGCACAACTGGTTTATCCCCACAAAGGCTAGACAAAATTTCTATTGCCTTATCTTGCAGTAAAGGAGGCCCCTCAGCCAGGAAGTACACTAAAGGCTCCAAACTTGAAGGTACTTCAGCAAGGGCAGCCCAAGGAGGAAAAGCAAAGCGAACACCCTGTTTTGACCTAGCCAATAGTGCAATTACTTCTAAAGCATCAGCAGTATCTGTCCCATTTATGTCCATTGCATTCAATGAATCAAGAATTGCAAGAACAGCAAAACGATACTGTGCCTGTCCCTTCAGCACATCACACACTGGAAAATGCTGCAGTAACTGATGAAGGGCCCGAGACGCATTCTTCTTGCCTTCTGAAGTTCCTTCTCCAAGGACTCTAGTCAAAGCAGCAACAACATCTTCGACCAGCGCTTCAGCAGCAATCTGGGGATCAGATAGAATATTGGCCAGTGCAGCAACGACGGTTTCAGCAGCATCAATAGAAGAAGTTTTAGCCAACTTAATTAAGGGTTTGACATCCCCTTCTGCAATATAAGGCATCTTATTGGTGGTTTTGGTCTTGGTTGGACGAGACAAGGCGCTCAATGCTCGAGCCAACTGTGTGGCAAGAACTTGAGTATTATTAGCTGTCAAGAGCTTCATGCAGGGATGCAAAATCTCATCAGTTGCAAGACTATCGCAAATATCCTGTCTTGTGCTGAATAGATCAGCAAGAACAGAAGCTGCATACTCTTGACTTTCTTCATTTGAGGAGTTGAGAACCTGGATAAGAGATTTTAAAGCCTTGTTAGCAGCAGATCCTTTATTCACAAGATCCTCGAGTGATGCCATTGTAAGTACATGACCCAGAACTCTTATTACGTGGATTTTTGAGCCAGAAGATTCCCCTAGGAGCAGAGCTAATAACTGGTTGATAGTTGCAGAATCAGCTGTCCGGATGAGCTTTCTAAGTGCCTTAGCTGAGGCTTCTTGACCTCTTGCTCCACCACTTTTAAGAAGCCATAAGAATGCTGGGACAGCTCCTGCACTTTCAACACAGGCCCGGATATCTTCACTATGACAGCACAAGTTCCAGAGAACATTTGCCGCATCCTCTCTTGCCTTTTGAGATCCTGTCTCTAGTAATTGAACCAGTGGAGGAATCCCACCAGCTGCTGTAATAGCCCACTTGCTACCATCAACTTGGTTCGTCAAGATTCCTAGCAACTGAACAGCATATTCCTGATGCTGCTCGCTGGACAAACCCAATAATGATATGAGTAACTGAATGCCCTCTCTCTTTCCAATGGCCTCCCAGATTCCTACCCCATCACAGCATAAGCTGGTTAAAGAAATTATAAGATATTCCTGTGCATCCCCAAAAGCCATAGTTATGAGTCCAATAAGAACCTTCTTTGCCTCAGCATGATTAACAAATCTTGAGAGGTGGATATTACCATACAAACTTGCCATAGCCTCCAGGATACGCTCCTGAATCAGTCTTGTATCACGAGGCTTCAAAAGCCTTACCAATATATCTTCAACCTTTGCTGTATCAAAGGTTTCCTCATCAACACTGGAATTCTGTTCATAGACCATCAAAGCATAGGCAAGTGCCCCAATTATATCAGCAATTGGCGCAGAAAGGCGACGTGACTGTGATAGTCCTCCAAGATAAAGTATTAAAGCAGACATTCCACCACAGATATTTGCCAAAGCTCGTGTTGAATGGCCCTGCAGAGCCTGGGCAGAATCTCCTTGCATGCATTCTTTAGAAGGAGCCACGACAGCCCCAATGAGGACATGAACTCCATTTGCATCTACAACAGCTTCCTTTGCCTTTATTGACTTTGAGGTAAGAACCTCCAAAGCATCAGCAGCACTAGCACGGACTGAAACATCATTATTCTGTCCCACAAGCTGAAGTAAAGCTTTGACAGCTCCAGAATCAATTACTTTGGGGATACTATCACTGAATGCCAACATTAGACGGGCCAAGAGAGAAGCTGCATTGGACTGGGCAGCAGCATTATCAGATGAAAGAAGACCCACAATGATATCCACTCCTCCGGCCTCTAGTGTGGCTCTCCAATAATCATCTTTGTCACCACAGAGGTTTCTCAAGGCCCCCGTAACAAAACCTTCTACCACTTTTTCCTGCTTGTTCCGTGGGTTTAGCTGGTCCCATAGGGTTGGTACTACACCTTCCGTGACAAATATTTTCATACCAACATGGTCGTCTGAAAGCCCGCCAGAGGAAACTTCATATATTGCCTCAGCTGCTGCCTTCCTTGCATCAATTGATTCAGACTTCAAAAGTGAGAGTAAAGGTGGGATGCACCCACCAAGAAGCACCTTCACTCGTAAGTCATCATCTTTACATAGAACACTCAGACTTGCAGCAACATTAACTTTGGCCCCAGGAGTGCCACTTCTAAGAATGGATATGAACAATGGCATTGCCTGGGCATGAGAACCAATGACTGTTCTTGCCTCTCTATTTGCTTTGGTCAGACTGAGTAGACGTGCTGTGATGAGTTCTTTTTCATGTGGTGACGATGATCTGGTATGTAGCTTCTCAATGAATCGAGCAACTGTAGCCATTGTATCATCTGGGTCAATCCCTTCAGATGTCCCATTTGGAGTGGATAAAGATTGCTCTGGAGGAGATAAGGACTGCTCTCTCAGAGCAGAGGAGGGAGACTTTGACATCTGAACCAAAGCACTGCCTTAGCTTTCTAAGATATTAGGCATTTAAAGAAACCAACCAATTTCACAAGCAAAATACCAGTCCACTTCATTTGCTAAACTGTAAAATCTCAACTTAAACTTGCTAATTTCACATTCAGTAAACCCTTAGAAGTTAGAACTAGCAAACCCAGTTCTAAGGATCTCTGAGAAGTACTCGCTTGCTAAGAAATGATAACATGCACAAATATAATTTGCAAAAATTTTAATTTGTAATATACATTCTTCCAACAACCAGATCAATGTCAAACAGGGAGGACCAATTCTATGCGATTCCCATACTTGAAAAAAAAAAAGAAAAGAAAAAGAAAACCTCAAATTATGAAGCCATGCCATTCGTTCAACTTTAATATCCGTATCAATCCCCAACCCCAAACAACAACATAAACAGAATCCTAAACAATATTCAGATTGCAAAACTAATATTTGCAAAAGTAAAATAACTGCTGTGGATTAAAAACGAATCTCTATCCAAATAAATTTATATGTTTATAGCAAAAATGAAATGCTTTACCAATTTATTAAAAAAAAAAAAGAATAGACAAATCTTTGTACATGATTATAAACCTAAAGTAAAGATAGATATCGTTTGAGTTTTTAGGATATGATTAGCATCCTATAAAAACGACGCAGTTGTATATCTATATGTTTAATATTTGGCAACAAAATTTTGCTTTATTGACCGTAAGGAAAAAAAAAAAGTATAGACGAATCAAACAGCTAAAATTACAATACCTCGCCAAACAATGCAAGTGCCAGAGAACTCCCTCCTTCAAACTATGAAAATACCAACGTTCTCGATCCGATCACCATCCAAATTCTACTCTCATCACCAAAAAATTAAACAGCTGAACTTGGCTCATTCCCCCAATATAAAAACAAAATGAAACTAAATATAAAGGTAAAGCTCACAGGCAATGCAAGCTCGAATCTTCCTCCTAGCACAACCCAAAACAAACCAAAAAAAAAAAATCATAATTAGCTAATCAATTTAGTAGTTCATAAAAGAGAGTTAAAAATGAATAAAAATCAGTTCAGGGATCGGATCACATATGCATTTTAAAAATCTAGGGCGAAGAGAAACGTCATTTTCTAGCTACTAAACAAACATGATTACAAAAATTGATTGATTAGAAATTCTAACCAAAAAAAGATAAATTAAGAAGTACCTGAAAAACTGAAAAAGCAATTAAAAGCAGAAAGAAACTAAAACCAGAAGGCATCAATGGAGCTTGAGAAACAGTGACAGATAGAGAAGTGGAAAAAGAGATAGAGAGAGCAAGATGTAGTAGAGAGAGAAGTGAAGTGAGAGTTTGTCTTTCCTTTTTCTCTTCTGCCTCTGTATTTTGATTTCTATCAGTTTTTTTTTCGTTTTATTAATTTTTCACCGTAAATCAATAATTAAGATTATTAAATTAAAAAATATTTTATTTTATTTATAATTTAACAATTAAAAATATACATATACCGTAAATTAAATTTATGTTTAAATAAAATAGTAAATATTATTATTAAAATATTAATATTTATTAGTTAGTTACAGAGCGTGACAGTACGAGCAACTTTGCCCCCTACTCACATTGCATAAAGTTTACCGGGTGTTTTATTTCAACTTTTTTGAATTATTTAGTATCAGTTTTATATCGTATGGTCAATAATTTCATAAATTTTATTAAAAATTTAAATATTAATCAGTTATCGATTATTGAGAATTGACAATGAGTACAAGTTATCAATTAAACTTAATAATTAAATTAAACGGTCTTATATATATCTCTCTTTAATGTTTTTTATTTTTTTGATAATAATAATAATACAGCAAATTATAACTAATGCATATTTTTGAATAATTTTTTATATATAGTAATATAACTGCCGTTATGATTGAAAGCTAGAACATGAATATATAAATCATAACTTTGTTGACGAAAAAAAAAACCATAACTTTCATTTATAATATGAAAAATAGGAGTATATTACAAGAGAATATTAACTATTTTAATATTATTGTATTATTATTGCCAAACAATTTATAATTATTTAGTTTAATGATATTAAGACAGACCTTTGATTTGAGATGTATAATTAATTTTTATATAAAAACTATGTGAAAATTTAAATTCAAGATAAAAACTGATTAATCATATTATATCAGAATTATGATGTTTGTTGAATATCCCACATCGGTTAATTATGAGATGGTTGTGCTATTTATAATGGCATGTGCAGTCCTCTCCCTTTGAACTAGCTTTTGGGGTGAGTTAGGCACGGGTCCATTTTCTTAACATGGTATCAGAGCACCGATTGCGATGTTGGGGCTACCCGCAGGGGTCTGCATATATTCGCGTTCCAAGCTTTCCACTATGTTCGGCTCTGGGCGTGAGGAGGTGTGTTGAATATCCCACATCGGTTAATTATGAGATGGTTGTGCTCTTTATAATGGCATGTGCAGTCCTCTCCCTTTGAGCTAGCTTTTGGGATGAGTTAGACACGGGTCCATTTTCTTAACAATGTTAAAATTTATTAATAAATGTGAAATTAATTAATTTAAGTGCTCATCGAACAAAAAATATGAAAAATATGAAGAAATTTTGTTAAAATAATTGGTTTTCGGATAAAAAGTGACTAACCGTTTTGCTTTACTTTTCATAAGTTTTATTTTGTAAATAATAAAAAAAAGTTTTTTAATAATTGCATCACTGGTGACAAAATAAAAATAAAAATATTAGTACAATTTTCAACCATTTAAATTACATATTATAATTATTAATCTGAATAAAATATCCTTATACATTTACTTTATTTTTCATAGTCTTTCTGATAAAATAATTTTAAATTGGATAAATGGAATTCATATAATGGATAAAACAAAAAAAAACATTTTTTAATCAAAAAAACATTTTTTAAAGTCTCAATTTAGGAAATCAATTATAAACCAAATAGTTGAGTTTTTTTTAATAGAGTTTGGATTTATAAACCCACATTTTTTTTTTCATCTTTAAGAGATTTGAAAAATATTTTTTTTCATTGCTTTATTATTTATTTTATTTGTCTGTATTGATAAATGTTAAATATTATATTTAATGGTCTGCAGTTGAAATAGATTTTATTGGATGTGGACATTGTACCATTAATTTTGATTGTCTCTAGCTTTAGCATCAAATCATCAACTTGCATAAGAGATTGACCAAATTTTAGAAAATCATAAACTGTATTAACTGTAATTCAATAAATTTAATTTTTCACTTTTACATAATATACTAAACATTTTATTTCAAAATTCCTACAATATAATATTATTTTATTATAAAATTGTACACCATTCGTTCCACTTCAATTTTTTTTATCATAAATTAAGAAAATAATTAATTTACCGTAATTAAAAAAATACTACAGTTTTACTTGAATACCCTTGAATTTAGTTAGGTGATTTAATTGAAAATACTTAGAAACAAGCTATTTCATCTTAATGAAATTCAATAAATAAAGGTAAGAGTGTTCATATGATCAGTTCGGTTCAGAATCGAATCGAAAATTAAAATTCAACATTTTTTAAAATTGAATCGAACTTTTTATAAGAATCAAATAAAAAAAAACTCAACATTTGTGTAGAATCAAATCGAAAGAATCAAAATTTTATATATTTTTTATTTTTTTATATATAAAAACTCTAAAATAATGTCGTTTTGAGAAATTCGATATGTTCAATTCTTTCAATTTTCGCCCTTCAAAAATCAAATCGATTAAATCGAACTCGCATTTAAGAATTAAAAATTAAAAAATCGAATTAAATAAATCAAATTATTAACAGTTCAGTTCGATTCTGTAGAACCCTAAATGAAGGTATAATGAAAAAAATAAAAATAAAAGAAAAGTGAACACTTGAATCATAATGGAAGGAGTAATATATTATATTTCGGGTCATATTTGATTTATGTAATGGCTTAAAATATTACTTATATTATTATATATACAATATTATTCATGATATTTTTTTTTATATAGATGCAAAAGGTATGTGATCATATAACTCTGTAAAGAGCATGTAAAAAGGCAGTCTTTTAGACTTTGTTTGCGTTTGGAGATTCATGCTTGATTAATTTGTTTATTTATTTTTTCAGAGAAAAAAAATTAATTATATATAAGGGAAAAAAATAGAAGCATCTTTTATTTTTTATTAGAATATCAGTCAAAAAAGTTTGTGGGTCACCCGTCCAAGCATGGAACCGAAATATAAATTTCTTTTCTTCTAAACGATTACATGGGATATATATATATATATATATATATATATATATATATATATATATATATATATATAATTTATAAAAAATATTATAATAAATATATAATTGTCTAATTTAAAAAAAATATTATTATGACATATTACTTGCGATTAATATTATTACATGAAAAAATTTCACTAATGACCAAAATTTAATTTTTACTTTGCCTTAAATAATATATTTATATAAAAGAAACATATGTGTTAGCGTGATTATAGGAGATTTGTTAGCCTGATTTATAGTAGATTTGTTAGCATGATTACAAGAGATTTGTTAACCTGATTTGTAGTAGATTTGTTAGCATGATTATAGGAGATTTGTTAGCCTGATTTGTTTAGCATGATTATATGAATTATTATTCTTACCATAATTAGCTCATATTCTCATGTCTATATAGATGTAATATCTCTATAAAATACACATAATTGAAATACACAATTCTTTCATCATTACCTATATTCTTTCTAATAATATGGTATCAAAGCCTAAGAGCTTCTATTTCTAGTTTCTGAGGTTTCTTTTCTCTCTGATCAGTTTTCTACGAAACCATTTGATTCTGTCCGTATTTCACACTCTATTCATCTCTGTTCTTTTTTTTTGCAAGCAAGGAAACAAATGGAGAAATTTGAAATTTCATAACCTATTGTATCCCTAATTTAGCACTCAATCTTATCTCTGTTGGTCAGTTGTGTGAAAAAGGTCTAAATGTTATTTTTT
>CANXYI011091020.1:0-10201 GCA_948208565.1 Hura crepitans
TCACGTAAGATTTCACATCAAAAATCAATAGTTGCCTTTTTGGCACTATTCACCCATTAAAATAAAAATATTTAGAAAAAATATCTATTGAGCTCAGAAAATTATAATTCCTCCTCCATCATACTTATTAGAATTTTTTAGGTTCAAGGTATGGTATTTTTGATACCGTCCGGGCGTATCCCAGAGCTATCTCGGCCCAACCTCATTTTAGCTCCTCATCTAGTAGTTCTTGACCCGAAATGATTTATTGGCTCTGCTAAATTTTTTAATTCATTTGTTTTCCCTATTTTCAAGCCCATCAAAGTTTTATGAACAATACGCCAGTCATTAGACTTGTAATGATGACTCGCATTGTGGGGAACATCACTCGGGCCTAAAAGGTATTGTTCATAAGACCTTGACTGTCGAGCATTACAATTTTTCCCCTCTTAAGAGATTTTATCCTTGAAATTACCTGAGGTAAAAATGTGAGGATATTGTATCCGCATCTGCTCCTCACTTTCCCACATCACCTCGGTCATGTTGTGGTGTCTCCATAGCACTTTAACTAGTGGAATTATCTTGTTCCTCAACTGCTTCACTTCTTTAGCTATGATCTGCACTAGTTCCTCCTCGTATGTCAAGTCTAGCTGGACTTGAATTTCTTCTATAACAATCACATGTGATGGATCTAATCGGTACCACCTTAACATGGATACATGAAAGACATCATGTATCTACTGCAAATCAGGTGGCAAGGCAAGTCTATATGCTAAAGGACCAACTCTTCCTATTATCTCATAGGGCCTAATGAATCTCGAACTAAGCTTGCCCTTCTTGCCAAATCAAAGTATCTTCTTCCGCTGTGGTACTTTTAAGAACACTCGATCCTTAAATTCATACTCAATGTCACATCTCATCAAGTCGGCATAAGACTTTTGCCTATTTGATACTTCTTTCAATCTTTCCCTGATAACCTTAACTTTCTCCTCAGCATCCCGAATCAAATCAGATCCAATGATCCTACTTTCTCCTACTTCACTCCAATAGAGAAGAGTCCTGCATCGGTGACTATACAATGCTTCATATGGTGTGATGCCTAAACTAGCCTGGTGGCTGTTGTTTTAAGCAAATTTTGCCAATGCTAGACACTAGTCCTAATTACCTTTAAACTCAATGGCACAACTACGTAGCATATCTTCTAGCACTTATATCACTCTCTTAGATTGACCATCTATTTGAGGATGGAATGCAGTACTGTATGTCAATCAAGTACCGAAAGCTTTTTGCAATTTCTTCTAAAACCTAAAAGTAAATATCGAGTCCCGATATGAGATTATAGCTACTAGCACTCCATGTAACCTTACAATCTCATTAATGTACAATCTAGCCAACTTCTCCAAGGATTAGTCTATCCACACAGGTATGAAGTGGGTTGTCTTTGTCAACCTATCCACGATCACCCAAATGGCATCACATTTGTTCCTAGTCAAAGGCAATCCCATGACAAAATCCATGGTGATCTTCTCCCATTTCTATTCTAGAATTGCAATCTAGTATAGCAAACCAGAAGGTACTTGGTGTTCTTCTTTTACTTGCTGACATGTCAAACAACGAGCTATGTACTCAACTACCTCATGTTTCATTCCTGGCCACCAGTAATGAGACATCAACCCAAGGTACATCTTTGTACTTCCTTAATGCATAGAGTATAAAGCCTTATAAGCTTCCTTTAAAATATGCAATCTCAATTTATCAACATTAGGAACACACAGCCTATTCTGGTAGTATAGGCTTCCCTCACCACTCAACGCAAAGCTTATAGCCTTTCCCTCTTTGACTTTACTTACAATTTGCACTAAGTGAGTATCTCTCAACTAAGCCTCTTTCACTTGTTGCCTAAAATTAGCCTTGACTTGTAATTTAGCCAACACTGCACCTTCTAGTGTATACTTTACTCTAGCATGCATCAATCTCAGAGTAGCTATCATCTTCTGGCTTAAAGCATCTACCACTACATTTGCCTTTCCTAAATGATAGTCAATCAAGCAGTCATAATCCTTAATCAACTCTATCCATAGTCATTGTCTTAAATTCAATTCCTTTTGTGTAGGCAAATACTTCAACCTCTTATGGTGTGTGTAGATGTAGCATCTTTCTCTGTATAAGTAGTGTCTCCATACCTTCAAAGTAAAGACAATCGTAGTAAGTTCCAAATCGTGTGTGGGATAACTCCTCTCATGAGTCTTTAACTATCTGGAGGCATAAGCAACGACCTTTCCTTCCAGCATCAACATATAACTAAGTCCGTTGTGTGAAGCATCACTGTAGATCATAAACTCCTTACCCTATTCTGGCTGAGTTAGGATAGGAGCTTCTATTAGCATCCACTTTAATCTATTAAAACTAGCCTAACACTTGTCATCCCACTCATATTTCACTTTTTTTTTATCAATCTTGTCAGTGGAGCTGTAATCATTGAGAACCCCTTTATGAACCTCCAGTAATAACCTACCAATCCTAGGAAGCTTTAGATCTCAGTCACATTCCTAGGAGGATTCTACTCCAACATTACTATCACCTTGCTTAGGTCCACCCTAATACCTTTAGCTAAGTCAATGTAACCTAAGAATGCCACTTCTTCTAACCAAAACTCACACTTGCTCAACTTAGCATACAATTGCTTCTCTCTTAAAGTCTACAATATAATCTGGAGGTGTTATTCATGTTCCTCCGATGTTTTTGAATACACTAAGATGTTACGAACTGATCTAAGTATGGCTTAAAAATTCTATTCATCGAGTCCATAAAGGCTACCGGGGCATTAGTAAGCCCAAATGGCATCACTAAGAACTCATAATGCTTATAACGTGTCCTGAAAGTAGTCTTAGGCATATCACCTTTCTTGATTCATAATTAATGGTACCCTAACCTCAAATCTATCTTGGAAAAGACACTGGCACCCCATAAGTGATTAAAGAGATCGTCAATCCTGGGCAACGGATACTTGTTCTTAACTATCACTTTGTCCAATTGCCTATAATTGATACATAACTGAAGTGATCTATCCTTCTTCTTCACGAATAACACAGGAGCTCTCTAAGGAGAGACACTAGGCTTGATAAAGCCTTTATCTAATAACTCCTGCAATTGCACTTTCAGTTCTTTCAATTCTGCTAAGGCCATCCTACAAGGAGTAATTGAGACTGGGTTCACACTAGGATAAGTCTCAATTTCAAAATCCAAATCCTAACATGGTGGCAATCCTAGTAACTCATCTTGAAACATGTCAAAAAAATTAGACACAATAGGTATCTAATCCAAGCTAGGGGTTTGTACACTGGCATCTGTGATAGAAGCTAAGAAGGCTTTGCATCCCTTTCAATGAGTCTCAAGGCTGTTATAACAAAAATCAAATTATGTAGGGAGTCTCTATTATCCACAACAATCACCTCATGCCCATTCAGGGTCTGAAGACTTAACCTCTTCTTTTCACAATCAATAATTGCTCAATGCTCTGACAGCCAATCCGTACCTAATATGACATCAAACTCATGAAAGGGTAACTCTATCAAATCCACTAGCAATGTCTTATCATGTATCATTAGAGGACAGTGTCGATAAATAGTGTTCGCTATCACACTCTGACCTATAGGGTTGCTCACTTGAATATCTAGATCTATAGGTTCTAGTTTAAGTCCCCTATCTCTAGCTTGTGAGGTGTATACATATGAGTGTGTGGATCTAAGATCTATTAAAGCTAGTATAGAAGCACCAAGTAAAGAAAATATACTAGCTATGATGTTTAGAGCCTCTGCTTCCTCTTGGGCATGTATGGCATACTGTCGTGCTAGAGCTCGCACTTCAATTTTGCCCCTCTGATGGGTAGTAGCCTACTTCTATCTCGGTGGTCTTGAAGGTCTATCAACTATAGCTGCAACTGAGGCTTGTGTCTGAACTGCCTCTACTAGCCTCTAAGGGCATTCTCTTTAGTAGTGGTCTCGAGATCCATAAATAAAACATTCACCCCTCCGATATTGCCAACACTAGCCCTAATGGTTCCTTTGAAAGCTTTCACACATTGGTAGTGCACTCCTAGTAGTAGACACGGGTGCACTAGAAGCTTGTTATGATAGAGGTGGTTGAGGTCTAGTAGAGTACCCCTAACCAGTCCTCTGTGAAGGGGCTTGCCTTTATAACAATTGGCTCTACTGGCCCTAGGACTGCTGACCTTGTTGAAAGTCCTTAGGCTTCTTGCTCTCACCTAGAGCTGAACTAGTCTGGCCTGCTGTGAACAACCTTTTCCTCTGAAACAATTCCCTTTTCTCTTGCAGCATTTTTTCCATATCATAGGTTGCTGCAACTAACTCATAGAAATCTTGAATCTTCGGGGATGAGATCTACATCCTTATCTCTATTTTAAGCCCCTTTTCGGACCTCTTGCACTTCTCTTTATCATCCGGTAAGAACTCAGCTGCATACTGACTCAGACAATTAAAGTCCTTCTCGTATTCTGAAATTTTCCTCTTACCTTACCTTAAGTCAAAGAACTCCTGTCTCTTCTTCTCTTTGTAAGAGTCGAGAATATACCACTTTGTGAACTCTTTCAGAAAGAAGTCTTAAGTCAACTCAATAGCTATCCTTCTCCTCTTTAGTCTCTCCCTCTAGTCATAAGGTTCCTTTTGAAGCAAAGATGTAGAACATCTCTAGTATTCTCCCTCATGACATTCTAATTCCTCTAATATTCGGGTGGTCCTCTCCAGTTAGTATTCTGCTTTTGCTGCATCATCCTACTTGGAACTAAGGAAATCTGTAGCTCCCATCTTTCTAACCCTCTCCAAATACGTCTTATATGGGATTGGGGGAGCTAGTAGAGGTGGAGGAGCAATAACAACTAGCACTAGAGCTGGTGCTGTAGTGTGTCTCAGCAAATCCACACTCTACTACAGCAATGCAGGTGAGGCCTATGCTTGAGGCTGAGGCTAAGGCTGAGGTGATGGCTGATGGGTAACATCACTTAGCTCTAGAGTGGCTACACTCACTACTACTCTATGTATGGTGGTTGGTGCATAACTAGCCACCTTTTCCCCTCGCTTAAGTAAGGTCTGCTCACTCATCGTGTATAACTATACCAGAAAGAATTATCAACATCAGATAGTGTAGCTTGACTCGACACAGCACCCTAGACTCATGCACTCATGTGTAAGACACCTAAGAACACTTACACATGCTCTGATACCACTAAATGTAATACCCCCTACCCATTTTTACCTAAAATGGGCAAGGTGTGTCACTTCCCGCTGAGGTCACCCATCCTTAGATTTCCTCTAGGGCCTTTCGTTTATCTTCTACCCAAGTTTGACCAAACATGCCA
Organism: Hura crepitans; assembly: GCA_948208565.1. Classification (NCBI taxonomy): domain Eukaryota; kingdom Viridiplantae; phylum Streptophyta; class Magnoliopsida; order Malpighiales; family Euphorbiaceae; genus Hura; species Hura crepitans. The sequence goes on from CANXYI011091020.1 coordinate 5,354, forward strand.
TTGTTCCATTTTTGATTATTTATCCCCTTATTACTACTTTTGTTAGTTCATTAAAACTCCTAATTAACACTATCAGACAATTATAAAAAATCATAGAGCATAACGGCTACCCAGGTAACTAACCCCAAATAAACCTGCAGAGAAAAATACTTCTAAATTCATTTTCTCAAACATGTCTCCCTTCTAGACCCTTTAGTTCTCTAGATCATAACAATCATCAATAATATACCCATCACATAGCTCACAAGGTCATAGACCCATCAGCACACAAGCATGCATAAACAAATTTTCATTAACAAATAAAACTATACATGCATTTTAGTTCATTAGTTTCATTTGTATAGACATCCTATAACCCATAAGATCTTTATATACATGAGTGCAGCTATACAAAACTCAAAAAAGAAAAACAAAAAGTACTAAAAGACTCGAAGATAGCTACGCTAGGGTTGTCTAGTGCTGATCATGTCTTAACCTGCGGCCTACGCATCGGAACACCGACATGCTGAGCATGACACTCAATGGTGGAATAAGCCAAATAAAATATGTCTACAATGCATACAAGCAACGTTCAACATTCAGTGTACCATCATGTTCTTCTTAACTCTTTTAAGTCCAATGTATTTTCGAGTTTTGTTATTCAAATATATTATCAGTCAGTGTTATCATTATTATAGGCCCATGATAGATAGATAACTCTTTAAGACACCGGATAGCTGGACTATCCTGTGTAGTGGCTTACATTTTTTACCTAGGTAGCTATACCTACCTTGCCCGATAGCAGGGGCAATTCATAGAGCTCCTAATACTGGACTAGCAAATAGCATGGATCAGTTTGTAGACCTCTCAATATCTGTATATCACATCAATATCACCAAAGGTGGATAGTAGGGATCAATCCCATGGGATCTCCCAATGCCAACAGACAAATAAACGGGTAGTAGGGATTAGCCTAAGTGGACCTCCCAATACCGTACTATGGAGGGTTTATGTTAGAACCTTATTGGCTACACAAGCCATAACCAACACACAATAGTAGGCCCAGAAGGACTAAGCTGCCTAGCAGCTGCTAATGCCTTAGTTAACCGGTTAACCCATCTAGTAGATGTCTAACTGATGGGCCAATAACAAACTTAGACTATAATTCTTAATATTTTACATTCCCAAATCTAATTTTATCATTAAGTTACATTTTATGACAACAAGCACACAAGTTACCATAACTTTACCCATGATTGCAAGGTTACTATTCATTTAGTCAGTTTCTGCAACTGACACTATTCATTTGGTCACTATTGTATTTTGTATTCTACCAATTCCACCCGATACTAAGTTCAAATTTCATCCTTGTTTTTCCATATTCACTTAGTTGCCGTACTCACATTATAAGACACAATTTCATGCCATTATAACATACATTGCATACTTGTACACTTTACTCCCATTTCATCATAATTTGATACCACATGTGTCACTATTCACGATTCATTTTACGGTATAGTTTATAGTCTTCATAAGCTTCCTAATTCCTCTCCCAACATACTATAATCATGCCTACACATTCCATGCACAATGTTACACATAATTCGGCCACAATACACTCACACACCTACATATGTATTTCATCCTAAATCAATATACCATTCTTAATAATTTCATGCCAAAAACACAAATATGGTCTAATTTCACTAAAATGCCATGTCTACACCCAAGTTTAAGCAATTCCATAAAAGATTTATACACAAAACTCAACATGCAAATGTGACATATCAAATTTAACTTATTTCACATACCTATGGTGTGAGTACACCCTTGTCTCTACCACTTTTAGCCTTATTCCTTTGCTTTTGCTCACTTGTAGGTGGCACCCCTAAACATACAAAATTTTTGTCTTAGAAAAATTCCCAAAAATAATTTAGAGCTCCAATTTTAAATCTAAAACTATAGAAATGCTTAGAATAGTCTAATCTACCTATACAAAAAATAAAAAAATGGAATTGGAACACTTACACACATTTTGATCATTATTCACCCAAGTGGTGGATTTCTCAAATTGAGCTCCTTTCATCAAATTTCTTGGTGGAGTTGACACCTATAGAGGATGGAGGTTTAATTTCCTAAATTTTATATGAAGTTTGAAGAAGAGAGGAGAGAGAAATAAAGAAATTTTGGTGGGGAAAATGGAGGAATGGCATCGGCTTCTCCTTGTTCTTGAGGCTAAAGATGACTTAGGCATATGTGAGATGGTTCTTATGTGTAACCCCTTTAAGGATGCTGGTTTGGTTGCATGGGATTGGCCCACATGGCAATATAATGGTTAGAATGCATTTTATGTCACTTTTAGCTTCAGAAATTTATAAAAAATTCTCTGGGTCTCCAAAAATTCTTATTTCAATTTAAAAAATCCTCCATTAGTGTAACTAGGGCCTACATAAAATTTCAAGTGAAAATTCAATAGTTGACTTTTTGGCGCTATTCACCCGCCAGAATAAAAATGTTCAAAAAAATATCTATTGACCTCAAAAAATTATAATTCCTCCTCCATCATACCCATTAAAAATTTTAAGGTTTAGGGTATGGTATTTTCAAGGCTATATAGGCATATCTCGTGGCTATCCCGGCCCAACCTCATTTTATCTCCTCATCCAGTAGTTCTTAACCCGAAATGATTTATTAGTTCTGCTAACTTTTTTAATTCATTCATTTTCTCTATTTTTAGGCTTGTCAAAGTTTTTTGACCAATACACCAGTCATTGACTCATAATGGTGACTCACACCGTGGGGAACATTACTCAGGCCTAAAAGGTACTGTTCATAAGACCTTAACTGTCGGGCATTACAATCAGCTTGTAGGCTTCCCCAGCCACAAATAATTATGCATGACTTGGTGATATAATGGAGATCAGTCAGTAAACCTCTCTAGCCACTAACAAATAACCTCAATAACTAGGTGACATAATGAAGATTAGTTCGTAGACCTCTCCAGCCACCAAATAAATTAGCAGCTACAAAACCCTAAGTTGACTGGTCAACCCATCCAGTGGGTGTCTAACTAATGGGCCATTTAACCTCATTTCGTGTCTATTCCTTTACTTATCATCATTTTATAATATTCCTGACCCGAAAAAAAGCATTTATTAATTTTATTTGACAATCAATTCTTAGCGTAGACAGTTACGGGCTAGCCGTCTAAATTTCTTGTTCACTTTATTACTAATCATCATTTAATAATATTTAAAAGTGGTTAGTAGTTAGATGCAAATTTATTTTAATAGTTGAAAATTGACTTGCATAGTTACAGGTCATATTTAGGTCTTGCCAGACAATTTTAAGTCTATTTTTATAAGCCTAACATAAATTCAATTCATAAATATGTCCAAGGTTATTTATTTAATATCCCTACATCTTATATATCAACTTTATTAGCAATGTTTTGATCAAGTCTAGAACAATCCTTTTCTTAGGATAGTTATAAGTCACATCTCGGGTATTTATCATTATCATAAGCCCGTAGTTGTTAATGTCCATATCATGTTCATAGGCCTATAGCCATTACATTCTAGGCATCTTGTTATGGCTTATGCCATGTTAACAATTAGCCCTTATAGGCTCAAATATCTCAATTTCATATTATTATAGGCCCGAAGCCAAATTTATTTATACTTTCAGATGATTAGGAAAATTTTAATTTTATCATTGTAAAGGTACAAAGTCTTTAGCTTTTTAATTAAGTTTCCTTACCATTATAGATCTTTTTTATAGGGTTATGTGATTCCTTAAATCCTAATAATTTCAACTGTATTTTAGCTCGATTTATTGTTAGGCACAAGTTTAGGTCACATTTTATGTTATTTCAATTTTACCTTAGTTTATGTTGTGTCTCAATATATGCAATTTTCAAGTTCTTTCTTCAAGCTTAAATTTTTTTTTGTTAGGACCACAATCCTTAAGTTCATTTCCTACTAATTTAAACATCTATATTAAACTAAATTTTATCAAACAATTTAAGCCAAAGCATTTTTATTTTTCTATACTTCATCAAATATATACTTTACATAAGGTTTATTAATATTACACATAATTATAAGCTCATAACCAATATGTTTTAACGTCCTTCTATAATTTATTACATGCCAATTTATTAGCTCTTTATAGGCCTGAATTCATATCATCTTACTTTCATTTATAAGTAACTTGGGCACTTTAATGTATTATTGTTTTAGTTACATTACACTTATGCTTTAAAATCAATGCATTATGTATATTATATTTAGAATCCCATGTAAACCTCTCGGCCCTCTTATCTTTGTATACTTATAACATACATTTCCCACTATATTATTTTCATACTTTAGTATTAAGTCATATGTGTATTCTGCTTGTGGTTAGGCACACCCCTCTTAGCCATCTACATGTAGCAACTAAGGATATACATATCTCATAAGTTGTCAACCTTAAATACCACATGTTATCAATTTATGCATGGTGACTATATACGATTACTTAGAATCTATATTTCACAACCCTTACATCCCTAATTTTCAGCTATACTTGACATACACACAAGCATGCATTACCTTACTTAGCTCCTCACCTAAGATCATACTCTTACATGACACTTATTTGCCATCCCATTCTATTGTCACCTATACCACCATACACCTTAAATCCCTTGTACACTACTTGGCTACATATTGGTAAAGAGGCATCCACACCTTCACTCACAAGTAACCTCTCTTATTATTATTATTATTATTATTATTATTATTATTATTATTATTATTATTATTATTATTATTATTATTATTATTATTATTATTCAATTCCCATATGCTCACCCTACTACCA
>CANXYI011091129.1:0-10022 GCA_948208565.1 Hura crepitans
TAATAGATTATGATCTGCAGAAATTCTAGGCAAGAATATATAACAGTATATACATTGGGAAGGAAAGGGAAGAAAAAGAGTGATCGTAAGAGAGAAAATCGGGGAAGAATTGTTGGGGAGAAGAGAAGATCTCAAAGAAAAATACAGTAACAGATTATGAACTGCAGAAACCCTAGGCAAGAACATATAACAGTGTATGTATTGAAAAAGAAAGGGAAGAAGAAGAGTGATCGTAGAAGAGAAAATTAGGGAAGAATTATTGGGGATAAGAGAAGATCTCAAATAAAAATACAGTAATAGATTATGATCTGCAGAAATAGGCAAGAACATATAACAATGCATGTATTGGGAAGGAAAGGGAAGAAGAAGAGTGATCGTAAGAGAGAAAATCAGAGAAGAATTGTTGGGAAGTTACAGGAGGGCTATCAGTTATAAGAAACTGTATTGAATTAAAATTGGGACATTTTTGAAATTAATAAATGACATAGATGTATTTTTTATAGAAAAATTATTTTCGAAACTTTTTTTAAAACTGTTATCTTTATTGGGGTATTTATGTATAAATCCCTTTTAATTAATCTTCCTATTGAAAAGGCCTGGCCCAGCCCAATAATAAAAGATTAAGCCAGGCCCAACCTACCGATGTAACGAAGGATACATCTCTCGGTGCGAAGTATGAACCAGAATACTGACATTGGCTGTTTTCGTCAATCTTCCTTTCGTCTCCCGGCTCCTCTCCGACCAAAAGCTACAGACATGGAAGACCCTCATGGCCACCGCCACCATCAGAACGAAGATTCTCCTAAATCTCCCACGTCCTCTCCGCCGTCATGTGCCACCGGCACTTGCCTCAAGTGCGGTGGCCCAACCACTTACCCTCCGCCACCACAAGACTCATGGCCCGAAATGTCTCCTCCTCCTACTTACCGCCCAATCCGAGCTCCAGCTATTAATGGTCCCACCAACACTCAAGCTATAATCCTTGCCCCTGTTCCTCAATCCCAAAAGGTTGCGACCATTTCCCCTCCTCATCACTTCCAAATCCCCTCCAAGAAAATTCATTCTCCCGATGGTATTCGCCGCTTTCACGATTCTGATTCTGGCAAGAACTTCCTCGGCTTTGTCGTTGCTCTCTCCGAATCTATTCGAGGTTTCAAAATTTCCGATCCTTGCCATGAATCATCCACTATTAAGACGATCGAGTCCATTATTGAAACCCTAATTCAGTGGATTGAGGAAATTCCTCCTGTCCAACAAGCTTCTCGCTACGGTAACGTCTCTTACCGAACTTGGCATGGTCGTTTGGAGGAAAATAGCGAATCATTGATGCTCCAGTTTTTACCTGATGATCTTAAATCTTCCACGATCGAGATTGTTCCTTATTTCACTGATGGCTTTGGCAATGCGAGCCGGATTGATTACGGGACTGGTCACGAGACCAATTTTGCTGCGTGGTTATATTGTTTAGCAAGGATGGGTGTTATCAAGGAAGAGGATTATCATGCTTTGGTGGCTAGGGTTTTCGTAAAGTACCTAGAGCTGATGAGAAAATTGCAATTGGTTTACTGTTTGGAGCCTGCAGGTTCGCATGGTGTGTGGGGGCTCGACGATTATCATTTTTTGCCGTTTATTTTTGGGTCATCGCAGTTGATTGATCACAAATATATGAAACCCAAATCAATTCACAACGATGATATTTTGGAAAACTTTTCTAAAGAATACTTGTACCTGTCCTGCATTCAATTTATTAAGAAGGTGAAGAAGGGACCTTTTGCTGAGCATTCACCGTTGCTGGACGATATCAGCGGAGTGCCTAATTGGAAGAAGGTGAATAGTGGTTTGCTTAAGATGTACAAGGCAGAAGTGCTGGAGAAAGTTCCCATCATGCAGCATTTCTTGTTTGGCTGGCTCATCAAGTGGTATGTGTTTGATTTTCCTCTTAGTAATTAGTGCATCTTAGTCTTTATTCAATTAGATTTGCTTTGGGTTGAATTATGAATTATTAAGTTGCCTATTAATGGACTTTTTTTTTCTGGTGAAACAGACCTTGCATAAACATTTGGATGAAATAAAATGTGGTATTGTGCATAAATATGTTAATGTAAGAAAAAGTATGTTGAGATTGTCATGAAGTGAAAATATGTCTAGCTATAACTTTTATTTTGGCACTTGATCCATCCATGAGATTCGTAGTTTGTTCCCTTAATTGCATTGGATTCTTAAGTATGCGAAGAAGTGTTCTGCATAGTGGTTATTTGCGTATTTCCGTGGTAGCATTGATGAAGCTTAGTTTCAGGAATATTTACTTTATGCTGTTCACTCTTTTGAATTATGATATTATAAGTGCATGAAAAAAATTTTATTTCCTTAGTTCGAGAATCAACTGATCACATGAAGATTCATTTTTTAGACCTTTCTTGTGAATGCTAGGCTACTTATTAACAACATGGGCTTTTAATTAGCTCATCTGATGTGATATTAGCTTATTAATTTGCCTCGATCATGCCTACTTACCCAAACTAACACATTTTAAAGGTTAGTTAGAGCTTGAGAAGTATTGCGTTGATCTTTACCTCAACTATAGAAATATTCATCAGAGTGCAGTTGCTCTTTTTTAATGTTGACTGCTCAAAATGTTTGACTGTTACTCTTTGATTTATTCAACTACCCCAGAATTAAATTAAAGAGAAACAATCAGCAAATACTTGTGAAGAAGAACAGCCATATTCTGATGTCAGTCACAAATTGTTCATGATTGTTCAGCGTTTGAAGAGTATGGGTGCACATATTCTTAGTAATTAACCATCCTGATTCATGATTGTTTTTGCTGGTGCATGTCTGGTTTATCTTGGATCAGTTCTTTTTTCTAAAAACTACTTTAATAGATTCCAGATAGCTGTTACCTCATAAGGGCTGAACAAAAAAACTGTGGACTTAGTTAACCACAAGTCCAAACTGGGTCCAAGTCCAAAAATGTGTTTAGCCAGTTCTTGGACTTGGACTTAGTTTTTAATTTCTAAAATTATGGTTAATGGACTTGGACTTGGACTTGGACTTGGTTTTATTCTATGGTTAACCATCTTTCTTTGTAATTTTTGTATATATTAAGTCCTTCTGTGTAATTCGACCCCTTATTTTTATGAAATTACTATCCTAACCTTAGGTATATAAGGTAATTTGTGGACAAGATTGGATGAGATATTTAAGTGAACGTGGGTTTATTAACCATGGTATGGAAGAAAAAGAAGATCTTGAAATAGATACAAATTCATTTTTTTTCCAAGTTTACCATTGATTTTATATTATTAGATTTTAACTCGAATTTTTTTTTTGTCATTTTGTTTTGCTGAGTTACCTTGTTATTGATGATCATCCTCTTGTTAGTGTTGATGATTAAGCTATGGATGAAGTTTTATTTGTGTTGTATTGATATTAATGACTTGTACCTTTTTTTTATTTTTATATTCGAGACTTAGAGTAAGGTGTAAATTGTAGAGATTTATATTTAAGATTTGGAACAATGGATGCTTTTTTTTATTTTTTTTAATGCTTCATTGCTGAATTCAAGATAAATTATTATTTGAGTACTTTTTTATGGTTAACCAAAATTTGGTGTTTAACCGACCAAATTAATGATTAACTGATTAGCGGTTAACCAATCACTAATAGACTGTTTTCAGTTTTTAATTTTGAAAGACTGATGAAATATGGACTGAATTCGAAGAATAGACTATGGACTGGTTATATAGACTGAATTTGAAGAATAGGCTATGGACTGGTTAATCAGGCCATGCCCACCCCTACCTCATATTGGGATGCTGCTCTCCTGTTGGTTATGTAGTAGTCACGAAGAACATATAAGGTGGAATTTATGTGATATTGTATCTTCCTTGGATGGGGTCATTTTTGAACCTAGAAACCCTGTGTTCCTGATTCGAAACTCTCGAATGAATTTAATGGACTTTTGACTCAGGTGCTTTGTTATCTTAAAAATTGTGGTTCCTGAGCTGTGTCTGCACTTTGGTTGATCATATCTGTTGAATTTGTAGCTGAAATTTTGCTGTTATCCTCTTTTCCCAGGGAGTAGATGTATTACCAGCTCCATAGGACCATGTGCAACAAAATCAAGGGAGAGCATTTTCGCTGTGGTGTCACCTGGCATGATTACAGCACATGGTTATGAGGTTGAAAATATGATAAATTCTGTACTTTGTGAATTTATCTGCGGTCCTCTCCTACCAGCTTTTTTCTTTTTCTCCAGCCATTCTGATTGGCTATGTAGATGTAGTGCCTCCCGTTTTGTTTAACACTTGACATTTTGTGGTAGTGCAATAATTATATTGAAGGGTTTAATGAGATGAAATGGTTGGGTTTATATATTGAATGAAGGGGCAAATGGTAACTATCTAAGTGCATGGTTTGCCTTCCCTTGGGACCAAATTGTTGTGGTAATAAAAGTAGAATGCTGTGCCAAGGACGATGGTCAGGGGCTTAGATGATTCGTCACCTGCTTCAAAATAGGGACGCTTTATGGTGCAGCAATATCGTTTGTTGAAATCATGGCCATTTTTTCTGGTGAATGATTTTTGGCAGCCAGGAAGGCAGCTAAGTTGGTTATGTTTAAGGAATTAGACCTGAGGCTGAGGATGGTTTGGGAAAGGCTCTATTCATTAGCTATTCTGAATAATCAGGCTCAAATTTATTCCCCTGTAGTGTATTAATCAACATCGGCCACGTTATTATACTCCTCTGCATGGACAGCAGTGTGCAGATTTAACGTTTCAGATCTGCGTGAGACTTGTTATATAAAGAGTTTTATTCAATTTGATTCATTAAATGTGTAGTTGTGAATGGTAGCGGGGATCCATTATTGAAAATGTTTAATGGGAGTAATTATGAAAGCGGGGAACAGAGAGGACAACTGAAGTTACTCTCCACTGTTGAGATCAAATCGACACAAATTATGACTAAACCTTTTCAATTTGTTCAAAAACTTAAATAGATCTTTACTCGTTTAATAAAAGTGAAGTCTCACGTCATATTGTCAGCAAGAGAGGAATCAAAATCCCTGTCATTTGGGGTAGATTGGCGGATAATTTTGTTTATGGATGGAATTTGGAGTTTGGAGTCAAAGTTTATAGAGATGGATTCCGATCCCATGGTGAAAGGAGCCTTCTTTTTTTTTTTTTTTTTGACCTTTTAACCGCATAAACTGGTGCCCCTCCCTAACCCCAAGGGTGAAAACAAGTAGAATAATAGGACTGTTTATATGCCAGCTTTTACTGTCAATCTGAAAAACTATCCCAATTCCTTGGCTGTGCTCCACTGTCGTTAACTGGGGCCGGCCGGTTCCTCTGCCCCACTGCCCTAAATGGGGGACTCTCTGCCTCACTGTCCAAACTTAAGTAGAATCAAGCAAGCAATCCTCGATGGAAAAAGACCATCCTCTGTATTTTATGCCGTGTAGAAAATTGGAAATTACCTGAACAATGGTTAAAAAGTAGTCTGTTACAAAATTTTGCTGTGGATCCTGTAATAGACTTTACAGCTTACACCTGCTAATCTTTTACTGTGGACCTAAGGTAAGTGAATTTTCATGCAGGCTCAGTTAATTTTTAATTCCATTTCTTGGGAAAAAAAAAACAAGATAATGAGTGTATTATACCCTAACATATTTCGAAATATCGTGGCCACGTAACAAAATAGAGTTATTTTCTTGACCAACAGAAACAAAAAAAAAAAAAAAAAAAAAAAATTATGCTTCAGTTCATAATTAACTAGGATTATGCTCTATATGTTTTTAAAGGATCTGCGATTTGAAGTGGCGATCGCATAAATCCCATTATAATTTTATGTTCAAAAGGAAAAAAATCCCATTATAGTGCAGTCGGTATAATTGTGAGTCAACTTACGTTATTGAAAAATTTCTAGTAGGATTTATTTTTCTTGCATGAATCAGATTCTCATTACGTAGCATGATGTTGATATTCAAAGAAAATTAAGGTGTATGATCCTAACCATGGTTAAATCAATTCAATTAGAAACCTAAATACTTATCATATTATTAGTTTTATCTCCACTCTTACTAGAAAAACATAATTCAAAAGTTATTAAAAATAAAATTAAAAAAAATTCTAATTTTCGCATGAGGACCAAACTTTTCCCCATATTATATCACCTAGTGAAAGTGGAAAATGTAAGAGTGGATGGGTGGATGCCAACCAAAAGTATTCGCTATGGATTTTACACATATTAATGGTATCTTCCAAGATACACTTATCTTTAAATACATGTTTAGTTGGGGAACTATTTTGGGTCGCATTAGGAATGGACTTTAAATGGAAGAAATCGAAATTTAAACGAAAAATATAAAATAAAAGAGCCAAACCATAAAATAAATGGAATAATAAATTTTAAATCTGCAGTGCCACGTCTTTTTAGCATAGTAGCCAAGGTTGAAAACATTAAATAACCCATCTGAAAAATTCAAAAATTTTTATATATAATGGGCCTCAAATTACCTCCTGCAGAAAACGAGTACAATTCTTTCTGTCGGCAAGGCCCATTTCTCCACTTTGTAACTATCAATCTCATGCACAAATTATCTACTGCCATTCAAATCTATAAATATCGCAAAACCAATGCTTTTCTATTTCTGAATAGCCAAAAATGCTTCTTCGGATACTTAAATTTTCAAGTTTTCTTTTATAATAAATCATCTATTAAATATTTTTTTCCTCCCCATTTTAATTTTATTAAATTATTATTTAATAGTGCACGTAAAAATCTTCTTACAATAATCGTATTAGGTTTAATAGTACTGTCAATCCTACTAACTATCATTATGAAAATCTAAATTCCAATAATTATAGCTATTGGTTGAATTTTTTGTAAAAGAAAATCAATAGCTGTCCTTTTTGTAATAGTGATATGAATCGCTCAATCAGTGAGTGTCCAACTAATGTATTCTTCAATCCGTTCATTTGATAAGTTAAATTCGCTTTTAGTTAAAGTTTATAGTTAATTAAAATTAAAAATAAAAGATTTTATATTAATATTTTTTAATATAAAAAATATAAAAATTCAAGATAAAATATTTTGTCTGTTAAATAAATAAAAAAATTTTATTTAAATTTGATTTATGATGAATTGATTAATGAATAATTAATATATATATATAATGCTGTAAATTATTCATTGACATAAGTAAAGTAAATATCTCGTTAACTAAATCTATATATATATATATATATATATATATATATATAATAAAAAAATAAAAGAAATATAAAATCTTTACTCTATTTTCTTTCCTAACATCCTCTTCCCATTTTTCACTTTTATGTTTTGATCTATTTTACCATTGGGTTCTTGCCCTTGTTGCTTGCATTGATGCTATTAAGTGGGTAGATGGGACTCTTCTAAAGGTTGTACCTTTCTTTCTTCTTTCTTTTTTACCCCTCCCTCTTTCTCCCTCTCTCTGTCAGTGTGTTCTCTCTCTATTTTTCCTATTTCAGCCCAGCGTTTGTGGCGGATAAACCGGCGACTCTGTTGTAAAATACAAATCCCAAAGAAACAAACGGAGCAAAGGAGAAAGTTCAAATCTTTCCAGGTGTATATGCAAATATTACTCTCTTTTTCTGTCCACTGCTGACCCAGAAATGGCTGAAGCAACAGAATCTAACTTCGATATCTCTGTTGTTTGGTGTTCTTTATTTCATGATGTCAAAGCTTGCAACTTTCTGTTGTTTTTCTTTTCTCTTTAACGTTATCCCTTCATGTTTCTTGTTGGGATACATGCAATTGATTTTTCTAAGCAGTGTTTTTGTTCGTGTTTAGCAGGTTGGATCTGTGAAGGTGCTTGTTATTTCATGTTTGTTATTTGAATTTCTCTCTATTTGTTGATTTTGTTTTCAAGATCGTTTGCTTTTCATCCTCATTTTGGTCCTTGCTTTGTTATAATCGGAAATTAAATTTTTAGTACCCAATTTCTTCATTTGGATCACTGATGTTGAATGTTTATTTGCTTTCCTTTTTTTCTTTATTTTTCAGTAATTTTCCGCCTGTGATCTCTCGTATTTGGTATCTTTATCTCTTTCTCTTGCCTGTGCACTATGTGTCCGCTTCTACCATTGTCAATTTTCTTTTGGGTTGATAATCTCTAACATTTATCTGTGGAAATGAATCACAATTCTTTCACTTCTCTCTCCCTATGAATGGGTTCTTGAATTCTGCACAGTTTCCATGGAAATTCTGTTGAAAACTTGAAAGTTTTTAAGCTAATTGTGTTTGATAATATGCAGAGCGAGAAAATAGATGGAAGATGGAAGTGAGTATAGGTGTTGGGACGAGCTGATACCTGATGCTCTTGGGCTTATCTTTAGAAATCTTTCTTTGAAAGAGAGATTATTAGTGGTTCCAAGTGTTTGCAAATCCTGGAAGAGAGCTATTTCTGGGCCATATTGCTGGCAAGAGATTGATATTGAGGAATGGTGCGAAATTCGCATGCTCAAACACATTTATGGTGAGCCTCACTACATTGATCGCATGCTTCAAATGTTGATCACTCGAAGCTCTGGTTCGCTCCGCAAGCTCTGTGTAGCTCACATCTCCAATGATGCAATTCTCTCATTCCTTGCTGATCAGTAAGCTTAGCTGTTAAACCATCTTTTCTTTGTCAAACTTCAATTGCATTTGCAGTTAAACTTGTTAATCTACTTGCAGTCTACAAGTATAGGTGCTTCCAGGAATTGCAGATAGGTTAATAGTTGACCTTAATGGTGTTTAGTTGCAGTTTTCATGCTTTCAATCCTCATTTTGTCATGGATTTTATCACTTGCTAGTTGTAAATGTTGATTGAAATCTCTTAGACAATGAGATATTCAGGCTTTGTGAGCTTTAATGGTCGCATATTCTAATGACACTCTTTGATGACACCGGAATTTTTCTATTTTGTCCTTGATTTTGCAAGTGCTGCATCCCTTCAGACGTTGCGGTTGACAAGAAGCCAAATAAGTGATTCAATTGTTGAACAGATTGCTGGAAAGCTTTCAACAGTCACATTCTTGGATTTGAGCCATTGTAACAAAGTCGGCGCCCGAGCTTTAGAGGCTATTGGAAAGAATTGTAAATTGCTTTTTGGGCTTTGCCGAAATGTAGAAATATCGTCTTCTGGAGACCAGCTCCCACAAGATGATGAAGCTCTTGCCATTGCAGCTACAATGCCTAAGCTGAAGCATTTAGAGATGGCTTACCATCTTCGTGTCAGCACTGAAAGTGTGTTGAAGATCCTTTCAGGCTGCCCCGAGCTGGAGTATATGAACTTGACAGGATGCTGGAATGTAAAACTTGATAGTAACTTTGTCAAGGAGAAATTCCCAAATGTGAAAGTTTTGGGGCCTCATTTGCTCGAGTGCTGCGATTTGAATGACTGGGGAGATTATTGCTCCGAATATTCAGATGCATCCGAGTACTTCGCCTGGGATATCTTTTCCGGTGACATGGAAGATTACGATGATGAAGATGATGATGATAGTTATTATGCGATGTGGGATGATGAACAAGGATTGGATGAGCTTGGAGTGAGATTTTATGAAGGAATTGAGGATGGTGAACTATATGGCTGGCCTCCATCTCCGTAGCTCTGTGTTTCCTTGTCTTCCTTCTGATCACTTTGCTGTTAATGTGGCTTATGCGTACTTTAAGTACTATGCTCTATGAATATAATGTTTGAATAGAGGAATGAAGTTTTATGCTATGCTTCTCTCCCATGTATCTACATCATCTCATTATGAATAAATTTAGAGGACACTCAAAGCAGAAAGAGTGACCATCACACTCTCGAATTCGGACTTTCACTTTTTTTTAAATAAAAAAATTAATAGCATTTTCACTGATGAGTATGCTTGCCACTAAGAAAACAACTTTAAATCTAACCAATCATATCAATTGGGTTAATTATAAGCGCACTTGAATTTCATTTTATGATACAAAAGTTTAAAATTGAAATTGATTTTTTATTT
>CANXYI011091207.1:0-26632 GCA_948208565.1 Hura crepitans
TCTGTAAAGACTGAAATGAAGGTGTTAAAAGCCTTAAAGTATGGCAATGTCATATCCAAGTAAGGGAGGTAAGTGAATTCAACCATTCACTTCATGCTCTTTTAATTTCAATAGTTGTTCTTTGGGTTCAAAAATGGTTTAAGTTCATAAAGTAGCTTGGATAGGTGTTTTCTTAAAGGATTATTGTATATGGCATGAGGGAATGAGGATTGTACAGTTTATTGATGAAAAGTAGTCATATTGATGCCAAACTTGAACTTAACCGAAAGGTTTGCAAAGTGATAAAGGCATAGGTATGTTGATGTTTAATGTATGTTATGATGATTATAGGTATTGGTATGTAATGGAAATTACTTGTAAAGTAAGGGGGTAATACATGTTGGCATGAAATAAGGAAGTGGTTGAGAGCTTAACTTATGATTATTAGTGTGCATGGATTGCTTAGTGTTGTTCTAGGTAGTGTTTGAGGTTAGAAATTCATGTGTCCTAAACCATAATGCTTGAATAATTGATACAAATCATGAATATATAAGTGTGATATTGGCCGAGGCATGTATGGCTTGGTAATGGCATGGCATGCATGGTGCAGAGTATACATGTATGTGTATATGCTAGTATGGTAAGGTGGGAGATGTATGTATATTTGGCCTATGAAATACGAAATTATGAAATGGCAAGTAATAAGTATGATTAATGCATAGTGGCATGAGAAACTACCTATTGTCGAGATATACCATAGGCTTAGGTTGCTTAAAATGGCTTGAAAATGTTGATGTGTGTGCGCATTATGATGAATGATAGGCATGAAATTGATAATATGTCTAATTTATTTGGTATGGCATGAAATAAAGCAATAAGTTTAGTTTAAGATGGCATAAAATGAAATCAAGAAATGGCATAAAGCATAACTTAAAAAGGACCTTAGAAACATGGCTAGAACTAATGTATAAAAAGTGACTTAGAAATTACCTTTAAAGGCTATGGTTTATGAATGCATAATGTACCTAAATTATATGCCTAGAATGGCTAGTATGGTGTGATCCTTTGTGATGGCGTATGTGCCTAGATTTTGGCCTTTTATATGGCCTAAGTTTTGGGTGGCTTCAAGCCTATGGATGCATGAAATAACTAGTGAAAACTATACTAAAATACATGGTGAAATAGACTTAGAAAGATAAATGAAACTTGCTGCAATAACCTGTAACTATCAAAAAATGACCATTACTTGAATCAATAAATCCCTTAGATAGTAAATGGCCTAAAATTATGAAATCCTTATGGAATTGAAGCTAGCATAATATATGATAATTATTGGCAATTATAGCTTTAAATATATTTTCTAATAATTTACCTAGTATAGCCTGGCCATACTAGATTGGGCTAAATTCTAAATGTGCTATAAAAATTATAACTATCTATTTTTAAGTTTATAATATTATAAAAAGTTAATCATTAAAGAAATAGACATAGTTTGAAGTTAAATGGCCCATTAGATTGAAACCTATTGGATGGGTTGACCGGTCAACATAAGGTCCTTATTAGCTGTTACACTATCTACTTTTCAGACAAATCGGCACAGTGGTGTAGGTCCCTATTGGGGCTACTATACTAGTTTGTTGGATAGACAACTTTCTATCCTTGCCACCTGATGCTAGATTTGATATTGCCAGTACAATGACATAGCTCTCTACGGGCCACTGCACTAGTCTATTAGATAAACTAGTCTGCTGGGCAGACACAACCACTTTATCACTGATCTTTTATATGATGTTGATGCAGTGGTATAGGTCCCTAAGGCCCACTATAGTAGTTCATTGGATAGACCAATTTGCTAGGCAGACAACCCCTTATTATTTGCACCTTGGGTGCCAGAATTCAATTAAGCCGGTGTAGAATTGGGACCATTGCACTAGTTTATTTTCCCTTTAGATCCAGTGTTTGTTAGGGTTATCTCCTAAGATGGGCCAGCTAAAGTAATTATATAAGATTAATAAAATTTGCATATGACTATGAAATATAAAATAGGGGCATTTTGGTAATTTTCCATATGTAATAATTAATAATGATCCTAAAACATAATTTACATGAATTATAGTGATTAATTGGATAATTTACGGATAAAACACTGTAGGGGTAAAATGGTAATTTTGCATACGAGTTTTCTAAATTGAACTGGGATACCAAAACGAGCTAAAAATAGAAGTATAATACATAGATAAACTGTTGGACATGTTTTAAATGTTTGAATTCATTGCTAAGTAATTTATACTCAGCATGCCTATTTTAGTGCGCAGGTACCAAGAACAAGGATGTAGCCTTGTAAAGCGTGTAAGGAGTTCAGAGGTCATGTTTAAGAAGGTTGATAGTGTATATATGTATAGCTTTTGCACTCTATATACTTAGGTGGGGGAAATAGGTGTGATGTATAAAGAGACATTTGATTTTATTTGTATATATATATATAGGCAGAGTATGTTGTAATTAAGTAATGGTTAATGATTGTTGTGTATGTATACATTGTGTGAATGTCTTATGAAACTGAGGCTCTATATGTTTTTTTGATTGTGGCCTGAGGCCTGTGATTGCTATTTAATAGATGTTGATGATAGGATGATATCTAGAGGACCAGAAGGGTTTAGGAGTTGTGAAATTGATTGTAGAAGTGCTTTACAAGTTGAAGAAGTTTGGGATTGTGACCCAGATAGCCATTATGCTGCCGAATTTTTAGGAAATACCTGAATGTGTTGAAATCACTGTAATAGTATGAGCATGGTAACATGAGCCTAAATGGACTATAGTAATAGATAAGACTGAGTTTGAAGTTAGATAGAATTGATTAGTGCAATATAAGTAAAAGTTAAATCAATGATAGTCAAAGAAGTCTACATGGATGACTTAGCCGAAAATGCATCGCTTATTAGGTTTCTTCAGGAATCTAGTAGAGGGCGTTACAAATAATCATAATTGAACACCTTAAGACTAGTTTTATGCCATTCGGCCTACCTATATCCATATGTCACATATTAATGCCAATTAACATATAATACCAATTTGTGCATTTTTGAGTCATTTTAATATGTTTAACTTATGCCTATATTAATAAGACAACTAACTAAGACTCGATATCTAAATTAGTTAGGCCCGAAGGCTCTCGTACACATAGGTATGTATACTTAGGATCGAAGGCACTCTTATCCATAGATGCTTATCACTTAGGCCTAAAGGCTCTCAAATCTATATATGCATAACACTTAGGCCTGAAGGCTTTCATACCTATTAGCATGTAATCTTAGGCTTGAAGGCTCTCACATCCTTACATGCATAATCAAATTTAAGCTTATAGGCTTTCATGCCTGTCGGCACATAAATGAATGACTTACAGGTCTTATACCTAAAGGTATGCTAGCAGCTGCTACAATCCTGGTTAACTGATCAACCTATCCAAACTAGGTTGTCTAACAATATTGGCATCATTAAACATGTCATTATGTGTCATATTAACCAATTTCACTTTTATATTATTATATACTTAAAAACACCATTGGCTCATTACACCTTTCCATGGCCTAAACACATACACTTGGCCAACTTAGGCCTATTGATGTCCATTACACCTGTAGGATTCATTTCTAAGGTGTAAGGGCATCGAAACACACAACATATCAATATGTCACATAAAAACACAAATATCAACTCCAACAACCATTTCTTGTCATTTTCTAATATTTAAATTTTATTTGTCATAAATTGACTCTTTTTTTATTTATAAAACACACACACACACACACATATATATATATATATATATATATATATATATATATATATATTCATTAAATGTCAAAATTCCATCTTAGACATATAGGCATTTTGTATTCTTGCACATACGATACTTTCTAATCGACAAGAACATCCGCACATACATTAGTGCGCTTATCGATTCAAGTAAGCATAGTATCACATAGTTATGTTCTAAGTCAATCCATAGTAATATACCTCACTTTACATCCATTATACATGCTCTAATCATACAATAACCATATGCATGCATCTTTAGGCATACAACATACACTCATGACATACTCGGTTTCAACTTGCATAATGCATTGATAAGCTTACAATCAACATTCTTGCAATCTCATTACTCATATCCACTCTAAACCATCACATATTATGCATTTATCATTCCATTCATCATAAATTACAATTATAACATTTATTACATTTTTGGGCATTTAATACCATTTATTACTAATGTGGACATAATGCATATAATGCATTAAATGCCATTTTTGCACAAATTAAGGTGATTACACATACAAATAAGGTAGTACAGGACACCTGAAGTCAGCTTAAGCCTTCTCCTTGCCTCAAGAGGCTTGAGTTGTCATTTTGCCCATGAATACAAAAGGGTACAAAAATCAAAAAATGATATAAAATAATATAAATATCAAAAAAATATTTTGAGCCTATATATGTGCTCAAAGAACCTGTGAAAAATAAAATTTGTGGAAAAGAAAAACTCGAGAGTTAGGAGGTTACTATTCATCTTGAGATTCTTCTCTATTTTTCTCCCAAAATACTCCACTGATCTCGATGATTTTGGTGTCCATGGACTCATCTTGAGACCCTCTTCGATTTTGGTATAGGCTTTTGGAGTAGGTCATCTTAGGGAAGAAGAAATCACAAAGGGAGAGAGAGAGAGGAGAGGTGGACGAAAATTTAGGGTGTGGAGGGGGTGGATGGTGAGTTATGTTATAAATGGGTGGAAATTAAATTTCCCTTATTTATACTTTTTCTCAAAATAATTTTTATTTCCTTTGAAAAATTATTATAACCAATAGAAATATTATTATCTCTAAAATTCCATCAATACAAGCCATAAATCCTCGCAAAATCTCGTGCCCAAATTATGACAATAAGTCAAAAAATTATTACGTTTCATATCTAAAAAATTGGGTAAAAATAGTTCCTGAACTCAAAAAATTCTGATTCTCAAGCCATTAGTCTATTTGGCATATTTGAATATTAGGTTATAACATTATTGGATTATTTAAGCAAATTTTTATTTATTTTATTGTTTAGCTTTACTTGTGGTCTATTTAAAGGACACTGAAGTAAGATCTTAATTAGCATTTTAACCATCCAAATGACTTCAGATTAGCTTCAAACTTTACCCAAAATTCTTTTGTAATTAATACTCCTTGTCAGTATGCTTAATGCGACTCAGGTTTTTAGGAAGCACTATTCATCTCAAGAAGTACTATTCATAAAGTCAAGATTTTCACGTCATTACACCTTATTCATGTGTTATCTCTAGACTAATGGTTGAAGGGGTGAGTCCATACCTAACAACTCGATGATTTTGATAGAAAATCGGTCATCATCTCCTTGTTGTTCTCCTATCTGCTCATCTAACTTAAAAGCTATCAACAACCTATATCCCACCAGGGCCCTTGTGTCAATCTTCGTGATCTTTATAACTATGCATGTCTCACCATCAACCTAGAGCTACTGCTGAAGTACATCTCCAAAATGCTACTCTAGAATTCTAAGACCCAGGAGTAAAGCTGTGATGACTCCTCTCATAACAATCCCTTTTCTAAGGGACCTACTAGCTCAGTGTAAATGCTCGTGCATTATTTAGGTTAGGTTGAACTAAACATTATGCTTTATGGCCCAAAGTCTAGAGCTCAGTCTAGTTCACCTGACCAGCACTACCAACACATCCTAGATAGCTAACAACAGAGACTCTATAAAGGTATCGATGGACTGAATCTTTGATAGATGATGCCTTAGTTTGACTAGTATTGTATGTCATGTTAGCTCGACCAATAAACTCCTACTACTCATCCAAACTCTCAGGGTTCATTATGATCCCATCAACAGGTAGTCAGAAGAGCTTAGTGAATTGTAGGAAGGACATCTAGTATCTAGTCCTAAGTGCCATAAATTAGATACCAAACACATTGTTGGGGTGTGCTTGTCTGAAGCTAAAGGTGCTGAGGAAATTTAGAGTGATGGCGGGGTATGTGGCACACCTCTAATGGTAGAACTCTCTCTAACCCATATATGAAAAAAGTTGATCGACTTTCTTAAGCACCCTCAAATTAGTGAGAGTCTATGTACTTAAATACTAACTCCTAATCTGTATCACTGTAGATATGCACTGAAATCTCTCTGCCTCATCATGAGTGAGCCATCTGGGTATAGCCACATGTTAAAGAACAGGCTAGTGTAATGGGGCAACTTTGTTGGCATCATGGATGCATGCTTGTCTATATAGTGCTCTTTGGAAGTAAGGGTATAATGCAAAAAAATAACAAAAAAGAAGAAAAGATGGCCTTAAATAAAAAAAAGAGAAAATAACCATTTTTACCAAGGCAAAATGGCTATTTCGACCACTATAAAATGGGCATTTTGAGAGACGAAAATGGCTATTTTGAAATCCAAAATGATAGTTTGTTTGATGCAAAATAACCATTTTTGGCTCTTTGAAAATGCCCATTTTCATCTCAAAAATGGAAATTTTCTTTTAAAAAATGCTCATTTTCATCGAAAATGCTTGTTTTCCTTCTTATAGGGCTATAAATGTACTTAGGTATGCATAAATCCTTGTGCCACTTGAGTTTTTATACAATTTTATTCCAATGGGCAATGAATTTCTTCAAAAACATCATAATACTCTCAATCTTCCTTTCACATGGCCAACTTCTATTTCAATGCCTTTCGATGGTCTAAAATTCCTTCAAAGAGTTTGTCTTGATCTAACTTTTCTAAAGGCTACCACCCACTTTTGGGATTCACAATTCCATGTTTTTTTTATTTTCTCATCAAGAATTATGCCCCATGTTAGAAGAATTTATTGCAATCTTAGGGTGTCTTATTCATCTATACACTTCCATGCCATCCCAATTGTGTTCCATGTTGCCCCTATGAAGTAATTAATGCATTGGGCATACTTTCCTTATTGGCTATTAGGTAGGTCCCATAATAAGAGCTTATCCCTGTTACTTCATTATTAGCCTATGCTGAAGGCTATACTAACATCCCTTCTGTCATATGGGTGCATATTTGTTCATCTTTTTCTCTAAGTATTTGATAGTTTCATTTGAAGGCCCCTTTAGAGATTATCAACTATTCAGTGTGTCAACGATCTGATAAAGGGCTTGAATCCTTTTTCCCTTAATCCTTGCTGAGACCATCTTTGGTCTTAAAGCTATCCTATTAGGAGAAACTAATTTTTTCTATGGGAGCCTGCTTCTACTCTAAGTTTTTTTGAAGAATAGACTACCTCTCAGGGGTTTTTGCCCTATCCTTTAGTCTATCT
This sequence comes from Hura crepitans, assembly GCA_948208565.1. Classification (NCBI taxonomy): domain Eukaryota; kingdom Viridiplantae; phylum Streptophyta; class Magnoliopsida; order Malpighiales; family Euphorbiaceae; genus Hura; species Hura crepitans. The sequence goes on from CANXYI011091207.1 coordinate 7,331, forward strand.
TTTTCCTAAAAAGCTCTCTCAAGTTTTCATTCCTAATAAACTTTTGAGGATAGACTACCTTGCAGGTTTTCACCTTATCCTCTACTGGACATTTGCTTAGAAAGCCTTTACATGTTTTTATTCCTCATAGCTTTTCTTTTTTATTTATTTTTTTAGGTATGGTTACAAAAGAATCTTTGCCTATTAGATGACCCTCCCCCTCATGTCTTTGGGTCTTATAGCTTAAAGCATTTATTGCATCATGTCATTATATGCCAATTTGCAAATATTGAGTGATAGGTCCTTTGGTTGGGTGCCATAATTGATGACAACATAAGTTTCAAGTGTTCTTGGATTCCCTTACAATATGTCCAATATAGTGACACATTAGGTTACATGCCCTTAGTTGGTCTTCATAGAGTTACTTTTGCATTCTTGATTGATATGTGAGGTAATTTAGTGAGACTCAAGGTATCATTGCTCACCTATTGTCCTTCTAAGGGGGATATTTGTCTATTACTTTTATCACTAGTTATCATGACTTGTGAAAGTGATTACTTTTAAAGATAAACATTCTACCAAAGGCTATTTACAACTTCTAGACTTGTGATCTATATAAAGAGTGGATGACGGACCTTTCTTGGACAACCATTCTTAATGGTTAAAGCTAAATAATGAGAGCAGCAGTAAGAAATAGAGAGACTTAAAAATTTATTTTCATTTCTTCTCGAATTTGTATACAAAAGCAATGTAATAAGAATATTCCCATTTCTCTAGTCTATAAGATGCTTTAATTGAGCTTATTAAAGTGATCCTATATACTTGCAACATATTGGCATTTCATGATAATCATGATAGGACATTAATGCAACAACACATTTCTTTGTTTAATCAACAGAGGTCTTAATTGCATCTTAAACTCCTACCGCTAATTAGCCCTTATAGTTTTTCTTGGTTGACTATTTTCTCTTAGCCCTTAATTATTGCATTGGATGCCTTTTTTTAGTTTCCACCTTATCAAGGTTCCCATTTTTAGTAAGGTCATTGTTTATCAGCTTTTAACCTACAGGGCTTTTTTTTTATGCATATAGCCCTTTTAGCCTATCTATATTCATAGGCTCTTTGAACTCATTCCCATCACAATCTGTAAGGATTGATGTGCCTTTTGGAAACAATTGCTTGAAGATGAATGGTCCTTCCCAATTCGGTTTGAATTTTCCTCTTAGATCAATTAGACCTGGTCTTATTTGTTTGAGAACTAGTCCTCCTTCCTTCAACTTATAATTTTTCACCCTTTTGCTAAAGGCTCATGCCATCCTTTTTTGATAAACTTGATTGTGATAATAAGCTTTTAGCCATTTCTCATTTAACAAGTTCAGCTGTTGGAACCTTTGCTCTACCTAAACTATTGTATGAATCTCTGTTTCTATTGCCATCCTCAAGGACTGGAGTTCAATCTCTATCGAAAGCACTATGTCTGACCTATATACTAACAAAAATGTAATGGCACCTGTTAAAGTTCTAATAGTTTTTTTGTATCCCTAAAGAGTGAATGATAGTCTGTTAGGCCAATCTCTATAGGTTACAACTGTCTTAGATGTGATCCTCTTGATGTTCTCATTTGCTACTTCTACCACTCCATTGGCTTGTGCTCTATGAGGAGAGGATTTATGATGCTCTATTTGGTACTTTTGTAATAATGCCTTTGTCTCAGCCTAAAATTGGACACCATTGTCAATGACTATATGTTGTAGGACCCCATATCTACAAATTAAATTAGTTTGTATGAACTTAGCTATCTCTCTTACCCCTAACCTCTTCAAGGATTTTGGTTTGACCCATTTCAAGAAATAGCTGATGGTAATTGCGATGAAATAATGCATATTTAAGGCTATCAAATGTACTTCCCCAATTATATATATCCCCCATGCAACAAATAACCAAGGAGATGATAAACTATATAGCTTGATACTAGCACATGTCTTAAATCCCTATATTGTTGGCACTTACGACACTTTTGTACATACTTTGAATAATCATGATCCATTATAAGCCAAAAGAACCCTTGGCATATCATATTTGTAGCCAGCTCTAAACCATTCATGTGTGTGCCACAAGACCATGCATGTATCTCTTCTATGATCTTTTTTGCTTCTTTCTCTTCTACGCAATATAGCTGAAGACCATATGCTTGCCTTTTGTATAAGACCCCACCTATACTAATGAACTGAGTTGACAACTTACATAATAGCCTCTTATCCCTATCCATAGCTTCTTTATGAAATTCCTCATTCTTTAAGTAATTCTAGATATCACAAAACCATGGTTTATTTTCTTTCTATTCAATTCCATTATTTTCTTTGACTCATAGCAAGGCTTTCCTAAACTAGAAATTATTCCTAGTTTCATGGCTACCCCTTTCAGATTATCCCACATGGAGACCAAGGTGGCTACTATATCTGCTTGTTGTTTATCATCCCTAGGAATATGGTAAAAAGTGCACGTCTCGAACTATCTACTTATGGATCTTATAAACTCTGCATAGGATATTAATTTCTCTTCTTAGATTGCCTATTTTTCATTAGTTTGATACACCACCAAAGATGACTCCCCAAACACCTCAACTATCTTTGCACCAATAGCTAGTAAGCCTTCGAGACCAAATATGCAAGCTTCGTACCTAAACATGTTATTTGTAACCTTATAACTCAATTTTTTAGCTAACATCAATTTTTCTCCTTTAGGTGTTATTAGAATTATTCCCACTTCTACTTCTTTATTATTTACTACCCTATCAAAGTACATTTGCCATCCTTGGACCACTATTGGCTTTAGGTTCTCATTTGGGAATTCAAACTCTAGTGACTCCCCTTCTAAAGGATAACTGGCTAGGAATTTTACTAATGCTCATCCTTTTATTTTCTTTCCTGTTATATACTAAATGTCAAACTCTTAAATCAAGAGAAGTAACTTACTTCTTCTATCTACCAATGATAGAGCTATTTGAAGATATCTCAGAGGGTTATACTTAGACACCACCTATACTATATATGATTGGAAATAATTTCTCACTTTCTTCAAAATCGATACTACTACTAGGAAAATCTTTTCCACTTCTATGTACTTTGCTTCGTAAGGAAAAAACTTCTTACTTAACTAATAAATCACAAACTCAACTCCAAATTCATCCTTTTGCACTACTATAGCCCCTATTGAACTTTCTTTAATAAATAGATAGAAAATTAGTGGCTTCTTATGCCTTGTTGGTTATAGGACCGATAGATTTAACAAATATGCCTTGATAATGTCAAAAGATCATTGACAATCATCGTTCTACTTAATTGGTTGGTTTTTCTTATAAAGCTTGAAAGTAGGCTCACATATGGTGGTGAGCTTGGCTATGAATCTATTAATATATTGTATTCTTCCAAGAAATCCCCTTATTTCATTTTCTTTCTTTGGAATTGGCATTTCTCTAATAGCTTTGACTTTATTAAGGTCCACTTCGATCCTTCTTTGACTCACTATATGCCTTAAGAGTTTTCCTAAAGTTACCTTAAAGACACACTTCTTTGGATTCTATAGCAGCTTGTACTTATCAATCCACTTAAAGAACCATTTTAATACTTCAAAATGTCTTTCTCTTATAGTGGATTTGATTATCATATCATCTATATATACTTTTAGTTCTTTGTGAATCAAGTCATCTAGAATCTTAGTGACCATCCTCTAGTAAGTTGATTTAGCATTCTTCAACCCAAAAAAGCCATCGCCTTATAGCAAAAATTTCCCCACTTTATGAAAAAGGCAGTTTTTATTTGACTACTATCCAGTTCAGAATTTAATTTTAACTGACATACGTGTTAATAAAACTATTCATTCTGCACATTGATATGGTATCAACTAGAACATCTATGTGTGGTAATGAAAAGTCATCTTTTAGAAAGGCCTTATTCAAGTCTCTATAGTCTATACACATCCTAACCCTACCATTTTTCTTGGCAATAGGCATTACATTGGCTAGCCAAGTTAGATACTGTACTTATTCCAAGAACTTGGCTTCGATCTGCTTATGCACTTTTTCTTTTATCTTTTCTACCCATTCTAGCCTTATCTTTCTCAACTTCTACTTTACTAGTTTTGCTTCTGGGTACATGTGAATGGCATGTTCAACTATTTCTGGATCCACCCTAGGTATGTCTTCATAGGTTTAGGCAAAGACTTTTTTATACTTTTTTAATATTCTCTCAAATTTTATTCTCTTCAAGAGTTATGTCAGATGCAATTAAAATTTCTTTCTGATTTTTGTTCGTATCGAGATTAAAAGAGGTAGTATTGACTAAATTAATGTCAGACATGTTATACATGTCCTGTTTATCATTATGCATGATGCAATTAGATTAAACATCACAAAAATAAGCAAAATCATTCATCTTGTTAATGAATAATGTAAAAACATCATCATCAAATAGTTTGGGCACATATAGAATTTCAAGAAAGTCTTCAAAAGGGTCTTCTTCTTTTATCTTCTTCTTCCTCTTGTCTTGGGCCATTGCAATAATATGGATCTCCTTTTTGGGTTTGATTTCCAAATTAGCTAGGTTGGTCAAGACCTCTTTATCCCAAAAGTCTGATATGACCTTGACTTTATTCGTAGCCCAATCAAACACATCACTAAAAATTTAAAAACTTATCACAACCTTCCCTTTAACGAAAACTGGCTCCAATTTTCCACAATAATTGACATTGCCTGTAGCTTGAACAAAGCTTTCTCCCTGTGGTAGGACACCCTTACTTATTTTCCTTGGCTTTGAAGTCTTTGTTACATATCTTAACCTTTTTTTATCCTTCTGACCCTTTAGTTTAATGGTTGAGATTAAGCCATCTGATTCTAGCCCTAAACCAGCACTGGGTAGAAAATTTATCTTTTTCAACATATTTATTACCTTGGGATCATCCTTTTTTTCTTCTGAGAAAATCATAGCTATATGAAACCTATTGAAAGGTTGGTTAACTATCTTAAGCATCAAGACTTGATTCTCCCTCGTAGCCCATATAGTTATGACCTCACCATCATGGGGGGATCTTTTATCATCTAATGCAATGTTTATGAAACCCCTGCCAACTTATAAAATCAGTACCTTCATAAAAATAGAGGGAAGTTTGTGAGGATATCAAGCACTACAAACTCCATATCATCTATAATTATCCTCATTTTAACCTTGATCATAAAAGTCCCATACACCTATCTCTTTATATTGTCATAGGCTATAATTGTGAGCTTAGACTAAGAAAACATTGAATCTTTAATCTCACAAGCAGCTAATACTTTGAGTGGAAACACATTAATTAATGATGCATTATCAACCATTACACATGATGTGTGATTGTCATTGACTTTAACTTTTATATACAAAGGACAGTTGTGATGATGCCCTTCTAGTGGAAAATCTTGATCTAAAAATTTGACAACTACCTTTTCCTCCCTCTTCACCATAGCCACTAGCTTAGACAGTGATATGGTAGATGAGACCATTGCTGAACATAAGGCTTCAACCACTTTTTATCGATGAGAAGGGGATTGGTACAATAAATCCTAGATTGAAATATGTGCATGCATCTTGTTTAATTGTTTCATCACTGCATCTTTTTCTTTTTCTGTAATTAGGGGAACTAGTTCTTTTTTTATTTCTAGCACTACCCGATTACTCTAGGTAACTGCCTTAGTTTCTGCTTCTACCTCTAGTTTCTGATCTGGATCTAAGTTAATCCACAAGTCTTATACTTTTTGTTCTAAATTTAAGTCAACCCATAAGTATTTTACCTATTCTTCTGGCTCACTCTAGTTGTCGATAATCCAAATATATATAGAACAAACCCAACCTTGAATTGACTTTGTCTTTCTTTAAACCACTAAGTAGTCATTTCCATATAAATCCCATAACACATACCATTTTGGCAACCCTGAACTAACCATATTGATGGGTGAATGAACATTATAATAGGTATGCTAACCCTTCTATCTCTTCTCTAGATTAGGTATCTATCTTAAGTAAATTTGATCCTAAATCATGTCCCTTAAAAAGCAATAGTTATTTGTATCATGACTCATATGCTTATGAAATTGGTAATACAAGTTTGATCTATGAGATTGTTAGCCTTCACTCTTAGCTAGTTTAGAATGAATGAGTTAAAGCTTCCTTTCTTTCTAGAATCATTTCAAACACTAAAATAGTGGTTTACCAAAATTTGAATAGTGACTAGTCATAATAGATGCCTCAACAGTCTTATCAATTCCACTAAAAGTCATTATAGTTATCCCTCTATCACTCAAGTTCCTTCAATCATTGAACCCTTTTGAATTCCTTTTACTACTTAGCATGCTTTTCTTCCAAATATATTGATGTATCCTTCAATGATTCCTAATCTTTAAGCCTTTTCACTTTTAATCTATCTTTCATGTATGATTGGCATTCTTGATCAACATATAAATCTAGTCTTCTCTCTTTGGCTTTATTCTTATTTCTAAAACCCTAGATCTCCATCTTGTCAAGTATTCTATAAAAGTCTCATTAGGCTTCTTCTTAAGTAGCTTAAAGTCCTTCATTGTAACCTCTATATAAATGCTGTAGTCACAGTGATTAATAAAAGCTTCAATAACCTTACCCTAGTCTTTTTTCACTTTCTTTTCCATTCCATGGTACCAATCAATTGCTCTACCTTATAGTGTCAGGCTAAAATAAGCTACCTTCTACTTCGTGCTAAGTTTTATGCCCCTTATGACTGTAGCATACTACTTAACATGGGCTATTGGATTAGTCATCCCATCAAACTTAGGCAACTCTGCCATTTTGAATTTGGAAGGTAACACTTCTTCAGACTCTAAAGTAAGCTTATCAGGATCTATCCCTTTACCAATGGTAATAAGCTTAGCCATTTGTTCCATCTTCTCTTCTAGCTTCTTCATAGCAGCATCCTTCACCCTTCGAGGTACAACTCTCTTCGTAGATTCATATTCATAATCCTTGAGAAAATAAAACTTTAGATTGAAGTATTCAGCCTTCTTATTCTTCACACCTAAACATGTTGCTTATCTTAGTGCCTATTCCCTTAATAGCAACAACAACCTTTTTGGTAGGTGTGGCTATAATCACTTTGGCAGATGGAGGTGTACCAAATATCAAAACAAGCCTAGCAATTGCCCTTGAGATTATGGACATCATTTTCTTTCAAACTCTTTAAATTTTTTATCCATCCTAGTTTCAATGTCTGAAACTGAGTAACTACCTTCCCCTATCATATCTATTTGGTTATAAGCAGTATAAATGACTTCTTACCAAGTTATCCTTCTATATAACCCATATACCTAAGTAACCTAAGGATCTATGATGGCTGTAATACAAGGGGTTAGAAATGATGAATGAGATACATGTGGATGCATGAAATGCAAATGCATGTTAATGTGTACAACAACAAATATAAATAAGAGCCTTCCAACCTTATTCCTTCCTACACATGAGGTTAACATGCTATTTCCTAAAAAGGTTTACCTGTGGGATATCGAGGACCCCAGTAGGTTCGAATGATGAACAACAAATAGCTAAACATCATTTCTCTTATATTTAAAAGAGCACATGTAAGATATTTGGCCTATATATATTACACATGTTCAATTAAGCCAAAATGCAAGGTCTTACCCAATCTAGTTTAAAAAGGCCAAAGAGGTTTGATAGCATTTTAGGGTGATTAAGCTATACTTCATGTATATTAGCCTATATAGCACATAATGCATCGTTAATAAAGGTATTTAGGGATAGTTGCTATTGGTCATTACATGGGCTTATGGATAGGTCGCGTAAGTTATGGTCATCTAAGCATAGTCCGGCTATAGTGGGTCTATCTCATCATGAGCATATGACCAATTGATTCAGCATTTCATATACCTTATAGGCACGAGACTTGGATTTAATGCTATTCCTAACAATCTTCCAAATTGAATGAAAATGGGTTTATACTTCAACATGACATCAGGGTGAAAAAGGGATGCCTAACTTATTCTAAGGCTCTAGCATGTGATGTAATTTAAAAAAAAGATAATATTATAAATTTAAAACATGAAGTTCCATATTAGTTTGAGGTACTTTTAGAGCATGGTCTTATAGTGTCCCCAACAGAGTCACCACTATTCCTATCTTGTGTGTTGATCGAATCAAAATGATCGAGGACTCAACCTAAACCTCACTCCTTGAGTCTCAAAAGATGAGAAGTGGATTTGAACAATCCTAAATCATTCCTATTTAGTTGACATAGAAAAAATAAGTTAGGCACTACAAGGTTGGTGTTGCCACCTGACCAAAGTCAAAAAATACCTTGTAGGGTCAAAACTAGAGCAGTTCAGAACCCTACTCTTATTTATACATCAAATAAATACAAAATTTCAATTAGAATTTCTAATATTATCCATTTTCTTTAACTAAGTTTTAAGCATTGAAATAAATTAGGTATTCATATTAAGTAATAATAGGACATATTTTTAGAAATAAATGAAGTGTTTGAAATTAATGATAACATACATAAAATGAGGCAATTAATTGCTTTAAGGACTTTGGTTCTCACATGCTTATTTTTAGAAAACAGATTTTATTATTTATGTCTTCTTTTTATAAAAATCTTTTTTATTAGGAAAAGGCTAGTTTAACTAGATATAAAATGTTTTGGTGTCTAAAATTAGGCAATTGATTATTTTGAGAACTTTAGTTCTCACATGCTTCTTTTAGAAAACTGATCTTATTGTTCATGAAATCAAATGACTAATTATTTTGAGAACTTTCGTTCTCACATGCTTATTTTAGAAAATTGATCTTATTGTTCTTGAAACCAAATGATTGATTGTTTTGAGAACTTTAGTTCTCACATGCTTATATGTCATACACGAAATTGTATAATTAATTATTTTGAGAACTTTAGTTCTTGCATACTTATTTTTAGAAATTGACTTTTTATTATTTTTGACTTCTATTAAGGAAAAATCAAAACCTATTTTATTATGAAAACACCAATCAATCGGGTATAAAATGATTTTTGCAACTTTTTTATGGTGTGTGAAAACCATTCTTCTACCTATTACAACATACACAAAATCTATAGGGAAATAATCAGAATGAAAATTAATTACATGGCAATTTCCCAAAATACATTCTAACCCAAAAATAAAATAAAATAAAGTAATTACATAAAAAATGCCTAAAGGACAATCTAATTATACAAGCACAAAATTACATTAAAGGCATCCAAATTACAACTTCACCTATATTTGGTGAAAAATGGCAAAAAGGATATATCGAACAAACTCCCAACATATCAAATAACTCGTATCACAATAAAATCAAAATATTAGTGGCAAGAATAAATAGATGGGTAGAAATTAAAGCATAAAATAAACAAAGAAAATGATTGAATAAAAATATGCAAACATAATAAAAATGTAAAACCAATAAAATGTTGTAACAATCATAATAATACATAGATCTAACAAACGAGCAGAAGAGATAGGAAGAAAAATCAAAAAAGAAGAAAATTGATTGGTTCATCATGTATAATCTCCTCCAAGAAGAAAGATCTCAAAATGAATGAAAACTTGCACCGAAAATCCTCTAAAAATGTAAAAAATGGTATTTTAAAAGTGATTTTCAGCTTTTTTTTATACACTGAACCTAAGGAAAGACAACCCTAAAAAATGGTATGGAATAGGGTTTTTATACACAAACTTTAGGGTAGAAAATGGCCATTTTTAAGATGAAAACAATCATTTTCAAGGTCAAAATGGCCGTTTTTCACAAAACTGCCATTTTGCTTGAGGAAACGTGCGTTTTCTTCTCTAAAATGATCATTTACACTAACCAAATGGAAAAAATTTCTTAAAACCTAAAAACAAATCAATTTCATTCCAAGAAATAAAAACCATCATTTTGAACGAGCAAAAATAGTAGTTTTGGCCTTTAAAACAACACTATTTTGTCATAAAACAATGAATATTAAAACCAATTTGTATATTTTATAGATTTTTTCTTAATAATTTCACTCCATAGCGCAGGATTTTTTTAGCTGGGCATAAAACATTTCTTAAAAGCATTAAAAGACAATTTTGAGATCTTTGACTTGGACATGAACATCCTCATTTATTAAAACTTAGTCATTTTCTTCATCATTAGGCAATTCGAATAGGAGAGCCTCAGAAACCCAGTGTCTACACTATCTCATCTATGTAAGGCTCTACTTGCTTATCTAAGGAATAGTCTATTCTCACTGGTATAAAATAAGCAGTCTTAGTTAATTAATCTACTACCACCTAAACTACATCACACTTACTCTTTGTCAAAGGTAACCTAACCATAAAATCCATCATGACTCTATCCCATTTCCATTCTTGAATTGCTATAAGATGAAGCAATCAAGAAAGAACCTAATCCTTTGCCTTTACCTATTGACAAGTAAGGCACTTAGTCACATATTCTGACATATCCCCTTTCATGCCTAACCACTAATAAGAAAGCTTCTAATCCTAATACATTTTAGTGCCACCAAGATGCATCATATAAGGATCACTATGAGCTTCTTATAGAATCTACTTCTTTAACTCTTCCATATCTAACACACAAATCATATCATGATAGTATAAATAACCATCTCTTTTAATCTCATATTATGTGGCTTCCCTTCTTAGATAGCACTTATAAAACTCATTAATCTATGATCATCACACTGACACTCTTTCATTTGTTATAACAAACTAGGCTTGACTTTTATCTCAACTAATAAGGCACTATCACCTACGAGCTACAGTCTGACATTCATAGCTCTCATAACTACCATAAACTTTTTGCTAAGTGTATCAACCACTACATTGGCCTTCCCTGAATGATAATCAATTAGGTAGTCATAATCCTTGATCAACTCTATCCACCTCATATGTCTTAAGTATAGCTTTTTATAGGTAGGAAGGTACTTAAGACTCTTATAATCCGTGTAGATATAGCACTTCTCCCCATATAGATAATGTCTCTAGATTTTTAGAGTAAACACAATGGTTGTAACCTCTAAATCATGAGTAGGGTAATTCTTCTCATGTGGCTTTAATTATCTTGAAGCATAGGCAATAACCTTGTCATTTTGTATCATAACACACCCTAACCCATTGTGAGATACATCACTAAATACAGTGAAGTCTTTCCTTGAAATTTGCTATACAAGAATTAGAGCTTCTATCAATATAGCCTTAAGCTTATTAAAGCTTTTCTGACCCTTATTGTCCCAAACAAATTGAACATCCTTCCTTAATAACCATGTTATAGGGGCATCTATCAAAGAAAACCCTTTGACAAACCATCTATAATACCCTACCACCCCTAGGGGACTCCTGATCTCAGTAGTGTTCTTAGGTGGCTTCCACTCTATCACTACTTTAATCTTGCTAGGATCAACTTGAATACCATCGGTTGATGATGTGTGTCCTAAGAAAGATACTACACTTAACTAAAACTCACACTTTATTAAGCTTTGTATAGAGTTCTTCTCTAAAAATATAAAGAACTATTCTCAAATGTTGTTCATTCTTTCCCTTGTTCTTCGAGTAGACTAGAATGTCGTCTATGAAGACTACCACAAATTGATTAAGGTAAGGTCTGAAGTCTCTATTTATTAAGTCCATAAATGTTGTAGGAGCATTAATAAGCCCAAACAGCATTACCAAGAGCTCATAATGACCATAACTTTCCTAAAAGCAATCTTTTCCACATTTATCTCCTTTACTCTCAACTAATAGTACCTGGATCTCAAATCTATCTTAGAGAACACTCCAGCCCCTCTAGGTTGGTTAAATAGATCATCAATCCATAGTAAAGGATACTTATTCTTGATGGTCACTTTATTTAACTGTCAGTAATCCACATATAATCAAAGTGAACCATTATTCTTCTGAATAAATAGAACCAGTGCTCCCTATGGTGAAACAATCGGTCTATTAAATCCCTTACACAATAACTCTTGTAATTGCACCTTTAACTCTTTTAACTGAGCTAGTGCCATATGATAAGATGCTATAGACACTATAGCAATGCAAGGTAGAACTTCAATATTGAACTCCAGTTCTCCTTCTAGTGGTAAACTCGATAATTCTTTCAAAGAAACATCAACAAATTTAGCCATCACAGTATGCTACTAACATTGAGTTCTTCTATTCTAGTGTCATACACATGGGCAAGATATGCCTAACAACCTTTCCATATCAATCATCTAGCTATGACTATAGATATCACATTAGACAAGAAATTGATTCTCCCTCCAACAATTGTGATTTTAGACTTATCATCAACCTAGAGTGTTAACCTCTTAAGCTTGCAATCCAAAATCGCTTGATATTTAGACAACTAGTCCATTCCCAATATCAAGTCAAAATCATCGAAAGGTAATTCTATTAAATAAGTAAACAATTGATGGTTTTGTATTCATAAAGGGCAATCTCTATATACCCGATCAACTACCACATGCTGGCCTATGGAGTTACTATCCATGATCTCTAGGTCAAATAGTTCTAAAACTAACTCCCTAGTCTTATGCCCATGCTATGCAAACATATGAATGTATAGACCCTATATCAATTAATGCTAAAACAAGAGAGTTAAAGAGGAGAAAAGTACCAGCTATGACGTCTGGCTCATCAGTATCCTCCTGAGCTCTAATGGCATACTAACGGGTAAGAGCTCTGTGCTCTTGTTAGGACTTTGATCTATCTCTTTGAGCCCTCTCAACTCTCTCTCCTTGGATTCCTTTATGGCCTTTAGTATGTGTAGGTGCTAATCTTTATCCCACACTCTATCCCTTATGACAATCCTTACGAAAATGACCCAATTGTCCATAACCAAAGCACACACTAGGCATGTTCTTCCAACATTCACCCTTGTGTCACTTGAAGCAAGTTTGACACTAAACAACTTGATTTTTCTTACCCACTAATCTTGGTGTAAAGGTAGCCTGAGACTACTACTATTTGGTCTTCCCTTTACCACTTTGTGTCAATTTCTATGATCGCACTTGCTTATGAGACTGTTGTGTATACTCGAACTAAATCCCCTTATACTTCTTGCTTGACTGTGAAGTAGTACTAGATGCTTCCAGACTAGTTAATCTCTTCTTATGGTAGAATTCCTTCTTCTCTTTTTATACTCCCTCAATAGATCTATAAACTGATACTAGTTGAGAGAAATCTCTAATCTTTATTGGCACCACTTGGTACTTGATCTCAATATACAAACCCTTCTAAAACCTCTTGCACTTGTTTGCTTCAGTGGTGATGTTATCCTTAGCACATCTGCTAAGCACGATAAAGTCATTCTCACATTCACCTATCATCATCTGGTCTTCCTTGAGATCTATGAATTGTGGTCTCCTATCATCAAGATAGTCTTTAGTAATGTACTTCTTATGGAACTTAGCTAAGAAGAACTCATATGTAAATTGGTCTTCTATCTTATACTCAATGAGGTCCTCCTACCACTTAGATGCCTCTTTTTGTTAGAGTGAGGTGGCATATATCACCTTCTCTTCTAGTGTGTACTACATCTGTTTCATGATCTTCTCAATATTATCTAACTAGTACTCTACCTTCCCAAGCTTCGTTTGCCCTTCTCCTTTGAAATCCTTCACCCTCATCCTTTCAACCCTCTCTAAGTAGGTTTTTTGGAGGGCTAAAAGTACCTCGGGTTGCGGTCCTAGTGGTGGAGGAGCAATAGCAGCAGCTTGCCTTAAAAGCTAAAGCATCTCTTATAGGACACACTAGTGGAACCTATCCTTTAGATGAAGCATAATTGACATAGACCCCACTCTTACAGCCTCAGGTGCTACCATAGTTGGAGTATGATTCTTAACTTCATCCTTACTACCCTATGTAAAAGCACTCATTGTATCTATATGTAAGAAAATAATAAGCCTCGACATCCAATAGTTATATGATGTAAACTTTAAACATCCAAAGCACTCAAATGTTACTAGGAATGCCTAAACTAAAGCTCTAATACCACTAAATGTGATAGCCCTTACCCGATTTGAATGCTAATCAGTGATCAAGCCTGACTAAGGTGTGCACATATATCGAGATATCCAAACTTATCTATCCCTTTTTCTTAATATAAAACATTCTCATTTAAAATATGATGTGTGAAAAATATAGGTTTTTAAAAAGCTTTTTCAACAATGTTACATATTCAAAAAATAGTAATCCTCGTGCCAAAATTTTGGCAGCATAACGGCTTTATCGAGCACTATCATAAATTTTGAATAGTAGCTTGCATAAGAAAAATACACTTCTATTATCATTCATACACTTCCATAGCATCCATGTGATTCTCTGATCACTCCACAGCATACAACAGAAATCACAAAATATCTCAACCTCAGCACACAACACATTTCTATGCTTATTTAAGAATTTCAGCCATAGAGCCATAGTTAGTCTTTCATTATTTTGTTTAACTCAACATGCTTCTTAAGTATATGCTTTATGACCTTTATTCATCTTTAACACAAAATTACTTGTTTCTCATGCTCCATGTTTATATATACATATGTACATGTATGGTATTTCATTCTTATGCAAAATTTGCAATTATACTTATTTTCATCTTATAAGTCACCAATTAACCTCACTTATTACCCATTAACATTTAATAAGTATACACTCCCATTTTTAGCTCTTTAACCATTCGACTATACCACATCAAATGCCTATAATTAGCACATTCAACTTGAATATTATGGTAACATAATTGACATTTATAAAAACATGAAAGTTGTTCACATAAACACAATTAAGGGCATTTTTACATATTATTTACATATAACTTACATAATACACATTTTGAGCATTTTCCATCTCTAATGCATTCTTTTGCTTCCATTCACTCAAAAATATGTCCAATAAAAGAATTAACACCAATTTAGGCTTATTAAATGAGGCTCTATCTGAAGCATATTATCTCACAACATGCATATTATACATATTTACCTGATTAAAATCAATTCTCATCATTTCTTACTCTTTAACATACATATTATAAGTCATAAAATCCATCAAATGCATCAAATTTATGGCATTACACAATATGAGCATTTATTACATAATGTACATAATATGGACATTTAATGTTTCTAATTGAAATTGCACATTCTATTTTCATTACACATACCTAGGTGGTCGAGGAGGAACCCTGAGGCCTATCTATGCCCTTATTTTGCCTTTATCATGGTTCGATTCGAAAACCCTAATATAATTTGAAAAATATTTTAAAAATCCATAATAAATCAACCATTACTTCAAAAAAAATCTAAAACCATAAAACCTCTCATAGGCAACCTTAGAACCTAGGAAATATAATAAAAGTAAAAAACTATTACTCAAACCAAAGTGGGTTACTATTCACAATATCATAAACTCAGAGTTTTTGAGCAATCTCTTTCAACTCTTCCACTTCCTAAAAGGTGTTTAATGTTATAGAGGTTACATAGGATCATCTTAATGAATGAGATTAAGCTTTAGTAAAGGAGGACAAAAGAAAAAATGGTGAATAGGGAAGGGAGCAAGCTGTTGGCAAGATAGGAAAAGAGGGATGAATAAGGATTTTGACATTTTAAGAAAAATTCGACCCCTTTTATAGTTTCTAAAAATTAGGTTTTTTTATGCCATATTTCTCTCATTTTCCCCCTTTTTTTTTGGTCCTAATTAAGGCTATTTTTATTTAATAAGTACACTTTTATTATTCCCCACACTCTACTAAAATTGGAGCTCAAAAAAATGAGGAAAATCGATTAAATATGCTACTTTTAATGTTACCTGATTTTTTAAAAATTACTTCCTGATCTCCAAAAATTATAATTTTAGTGCCATAAGGCTAATTATAATTTTTAAGTATCAGGTTATACAAGTTTTATAATTTTCTATGCAACTTTGAAAATAATTTACAATTTAACTTTGCCTTGGTCCCTATTCCTAAGGCACTACCATAAAAATATTCTTAGTGTTTTTAACCACTCAAATAACTTTCAATTAATCTCAAACTTTGTCCAAAATTAGTTTATGAATAATACTTTCATCTATGGCTTTAGTGCATCTCGGGTCTCGAGAACACTATTTATCCTAAGAAAGTACTATTCATAAATGTTATGACTTTTTGGGGCATTACAACGGGATTGATAAACATTAGAATATAAAGGAAGGCATAATAATAGGGCATAAATAAGATTTGATTTCAAACCCTTTCTAGGCAAAAGAGCAGTGGTCCTAGAGTAGAGCCAGGTAGTGACTCAAAACACAAATTGCTCACGTCTCTGATAATATATAATAAATCTATAGTGGTAACTCCACTAGGGACTTAAGAATTTAAATCTCAAAATGCCCAAATAATATGCCATCTAATATTCTAATTTTTATCAGTTCCATGCATTACACTCTATGTACATTGTGCCTATTTTACCTTAGATGGTGTTCTGAACTAAGACTCCATTTTTCATTCAAGAAAGGGGAATTGCTAGCATATACATCATTCATAAGTCTCATACCTTCAAGAATGGGAAATTGCTAGCATATCCATTAGTCACAAGTCTCGTACCTTAGGGTATATGAAATGGCGAACTAATCGATTGCTAATGTCCTTGATTAGAAAGACTTGCTAAAAAAGACCCCTATTTGTAGGAACCATAAGCCTTTTAACTAAACCATGAGCCTATGTAGTCAAACTTAGTAAATTCCCCTAGGTTATATAACCCTAAGTGCTTGTGACTTGTATTATGACTGCTATGTGGGCGTATTGGGATTTTTTATTTGGAATGGATTTAGCCTAATTTCACATCAAATGAGACTTAAATGTTATATGCTTTTATTCTTGCATGTGCTTTAAATATGAAAGGTTATTAGGCCTATTTAAGCCCATAATCAAACTTGTGTATCCCTTGATGATGCTTAGGTAACCCTACCTAGTAAAAAATGGCCAAACCATATGTATAGGAGTAATAAGGTTAAAAGGCTTACTGCTTGTGTTTGTCCTTATACACCTAACACGTATCCTTAATTTATACACATGCATAACATTATATTGCACCTATTACATGACATAAACTTTGTATCCTTCTTGTTTTATATATCTCATAAACTTTTATATTTCCATCCTAGTTCTCATGCAATTTAAACTCACTTCATGTGGACTTATGTACATTTTACACTAGCACACGGCACACTAACCAGGCATCAAGGACTTGTAAAGGTTCATTAACTTCTTACTTATGCATCTTGTGACCTCATTCATACATTAACTATTCGTACCATACATCTATATGCATGCATGCATCATATTTCTTCCTAAAACATCATTCATAATAAGAAATGAAGAACATGTATTAGGCATCACTAGGAATCATATACAATGTTAGGCATCTCTACAAATCATGCATTGTGGAAGTCACATATATGCATCAACTATACATATGTTGCACATACATAACATTACCCCATTAATGCTTCTTAAGTAGTCATATATCACTGATCCATACAAGCATCCATATAACACCCTAGGTTGCATATTGTAAACCCACTTTATCTAGGTACATCTTGTACTAGTACATGTTATTCCTTAATCATCCCCATACTACGACATTCTAACCTTACCCTTACATTAGCTATCCATATAAGCATACATAATATAAACATCATGCATAGCATCTAAAGAATAAGCACCCTATATATGTCTCTCATATTCTCATTGTGATAACCCCTATTAGATTCCCGAAGAAACCTAATAAGCAGTGCACTTCTCGCTAGGTCACCCATCCTAAAATTTCTCCTATGTTTATTAATTTAACTTTTACTTATACTGTACTCGATAACTCTATCTAATTCCAAATTCATTCTAGTTAGTTTCTATAGTCTATTGAAGTCCATGTTATCTTATTCATGTTATTACAAAGTGGTTTCAACACAATTCGGTATTTCCTAAAAATTTGGCAACATAACAACTACTCGAGACACTATCCCAAAATGTAATTTCTACCTGTAAACACTTCTATATCATATATCACATCCCCTAGACCCTTTTGGTCCCCCCAAATATCACCCTATCAATATCATTTATCACACAGCAGTCACAGGCCTCAGGCTATAATAAAAACACACAGAGCCTTAGGCTCACAAGCATCTATATAGATCACATATACATAAGAAAACCATTACAGGATTAATTATAGAATAGTCTTCTACTTTATGTCCCTCATGTAAATCATACCCATATTCCCCACCTAATTACATAAAGAGTGAAACCTAATCTAAATACATGATCAACCTTCTCAGTATGACCTTTGAACTCCACTCCACGCTTTTTAAGGTGACATCCCTGTTCTAGGTACCTGTGCATCAAAATAGGTACACTGAGTAGAAAAATACTTAGTGGTGAATTCAACCATTAAAAATATGTCCAATAGTTAATCCATGCATAAAACTCTATTTTTATCTTATACCGATGTCCCAAGTTCAATTTAAAACACTATTATGAAAAATTACTTCTTTACTCTTAGGTGTTTCTATTTGTAGTTATCTAATTACTTATCATAAGTCATATAATTTATGTACTTGGTCATTATTAGCCATTTAATGCTCAAACTATACCATTTTTAGCCTTTTATTTATTACCAATGGAAAATTACTAAAATGCCTATGTGTCATGTTTCACATCATATGTGGGTTTATTAATTTTATTGAATTATTTTAGTTAGCCCAACTCAGGAGACATCCCTAAAAAACACTGGATCTAGAGGCAAAATAAACTAGTGCAGTTGTCCCCATTCTAGACCTATACCATTGCACCGGTATATGTGCCATAATAGAGATCAACCCATAGCCTCTCGAAACATAAATAAATAACATCGTTCTATGACATAATGGAGATTAGCCCATTGGCCTCCTTAGCCACAAATAAAGTCTCAACATTTATGTGACATAATAGAGATCAGCCTGTAGGCCTCCTCAGCCACAAAGAATCTCAACAACTATGTGACATAATAGAGATTAGCTTGTTAGCCTTTCCAGCCACATTAAATATTGTTGCCTGAATATTAAACAACTAGCAACTGCTAAAACCCTAAGTTAATTGACCAACACATCTAGTGGGTGTCTAACTAATTGTCCAAGCCGCTCATTTTAAGTCCATTTATTAACCATTACTGTTTTTATAATATTTAAGTTACAATAACAGATAATTATAAATTTTATTACATAGTTTATTTTTT
>CANXYI011091276.1:0-14568 GCA_948208565.1 Hura crepitans
ATTGGGCTAACTCCGTGGCAAAATCATAGGCATCAAAGCCACTAAAACTAGGCTAATTCTATGGCCAAAACATGGTTTGATTCTAGCCTCTCAAAGGCATAACTAAGGTTCCATTTATTAACCTATTTGAAATCACTTTTAACTCATTATATTAAGTTTTAAATATATTATTTAGTTCAAGTCTTTCTAACCAAGTTAAGGCACATTTCAAGTGCTCATTGTTATATTAATATGTCATGTTTATCCTTTAAAATTCATGATCATTAAAAGCCAAATTCATAACCAACATTGTGTATATACTAAACATCTTTATAAGCTATCTTACATGCCATATCACTAATAAATACTCTCGGGTACTAAGAGAAAAATGTACTCAAATTCCATACCCTTTTACTTGACATCAAAATTCAATCATATATACATGCCATGCCATAATCATACTCATTTTTAGGCAATTTATCATAGGTCACTTGCCACCATCATACAATACACTAAGAATAGCTTTCGAGCACCAACATTAAATGCATACTTCACCATTATTTCATGACTAAAATGTCCATAAACTTCATTCTAACATGTCATACAATACTAAGGTTACATTATAGCCATGTATAACTAACACAAGCATTGATATGCACCAAAATCAATGAGGAAATAGAGCTACTTTTGACAAGCTTTTTAAAACATACCCCCTAATTTGCTAGGTGTTCACTTATCCATCACTACCAAAGAAGAATTCACTCTTAAGTTCAATATTCCAACCACCTTATTATAGAGTTTACTAACCAAGGCACCCTAAGCTCATGAAGAAAAGGCTAAAAGTCCACTTACATGACACTTTGAAGATGCCATCCTCATCCAAGCCTATGCTACTAGTCTAGTTCCAACTTCTATAGTGACTTTGTTCTTCCTCTATGAGCCACCAATTACCACCCAATGGCCACCAATCCCTTATACACACCACCATCTAGATGTTAGCTATGATTTAGAATAAAAAATCACCTAAAAAGCCTAAGGAATAAGGGAGATACAACCATAAACTCACCTTGGTGTCATGGTTCTAGATTGTTCTAACCTAGACCCTTTATTTGATTTATTTCTCCCAAACCATAGCTTTTTTTAGCCTAATTTTCTTTTCTCATGGTGCCTAACATCTAGAGGGTTTTTTAGCCACTGAAATTAGCCCATTTGCATGCCAGAGGAAAAACTTATGGCCTAAAAATAGAAAGGTTGGCGTCAACAACTAGGCAAAAAATGGGGAGAAGGAATTTTATTCTTTACAAGTGGAAATCCACTTGTCATAGCCTATTTGCCACTTGGAATGTGAGCTAAGACACTTGGCATTGCTGTGGGCCCTATTTTGACACCTTAAACTTATCCCCATAATTCCTGAACCATCTCAATTTTTTGAGAAACTTAAAAAATTCATAAAAATTCAATCGAACCTCCAAAAATTTAAATCGTTTATTTTAAAGTTCCTATTTTGATCCCCTCTACTCACTCGTAAATTTTTGTGTCCAAATTCCACCAATAGGGCAGTTTTCAGACTACCTCGATTTGTGTGCCAACCTACAAAATTATGAGATTTTGTAAACGACCTCCAATTTCAAAAATTCTTTCACCATTAAACTCAATGTAATTTTCTAGCTTCAGGGTTTAATATTTTTGAGTCCATCTGGGCATATCTCGAGTCAGTCCTAGCCTAAAAAAATTTTATAGCCCCAATGGATAGCTTATAGTTCGAAATGAATTGTTGGTTTTACTAAATTTTTAAATTTTGCCTATTTCATCATTTTAAAGCCCCTCAAAGTTTCATGACTTGTGCCACTACCTTGGTGCATGTGTAAGTGACTCGGCACCCTAGGTGCACTTCTCGGACCCTATGGCACTACTCACAGAGCCTCAGAGCGTGGGCATTACATATTATAGGCATTAATTAAACTAATAAGTGTCATGGTTAATGAGGAAGTAATATATCTTGATTTTTTACCTCATCTTCATGGCATGTAAATAAAGTATGATGTACAGATTGTTATGCTGATTGTGTGATGATCATATTCTTAAGGTTATGGTTTGCTTTACGCTGTATAGGATTAGGAATATGGCATATTTTGTGATTATTGCATGTTGTGTAATATGTAAGTTTTTCAATATAATGACTATTATTAATGCATGTTCAATGCATGATTGATTAAGTATAAGTGTGCTTGTTAAAGTGATTACACCACTAAGCTTTATGCTTAGCGCGTTGCTTGTTTTTGCAATATGTAGGTTGAAGAAAAAAATACAAATTAGAGTCAAAGCCTTTACACCACAAGAGAAGTGAAGAATTGCCCTCTGGGTAAATTTTGTTTCTTTGTAAATGTATAATGATATAATAGCATTTATAGTACTCTTGTGATCTAATGAGGGATTGGGCCTAATTTATGTAGATCAGTTTGGTTTTGTAACTTAAGTACCCTACGATTTTGTAAACCTTTAATACAATGTTTTAAATTACATTGCATGAATTGTGTGATTTTTGTTGCTCCTACATGTGATGAATGCTGCTAAGGGTGCCTGAGGCCCCATTGAGTTTTTGTAAAATGCTTTGATGAGCTTGAGGTTTTATTATATGTGATATGGCATTTTGACAAGTTTGAAGGGTCAGGAGGACCCATATGGTTGAGAAACTATTGTGCCATGATTATAAAAGTGTTTTAAAAGTAGGTACTATTTAGGAAAGTGTCCCAGTATAGCCATTATATTGCCAAAATTCTTACATGATGACCCTATTAGTTAACTCATAATATGTGCCAAAACTATTTTCACATTTTTACATTTTCTTAAGTTTTAAAACATCTAAAGAAATAAAAAGTCTTAATTGTGATGGGCTTTTTGTGCAGATTTTGGATACCATTATGCATTGTACGCGTCTGCTATCGGTCTAGTGTACAGAATGGGTGGCAGGCATCACAAAAAAGCTTGAAGAAGAGCATGAAACTGAAGAATTCCTCTAGGTGTGGCAACGGTTCTAGTAGGAAGAGAAGAGAAGAAAATGAAAGGAAATTAGTGGATTTTGCCACATGGCATGGGGAGTTGACATGTGTAATGGCCTTAGGCCAGCTAGTTTAACATGGGTGAGTCATCTGAACCATCCTGAAATAGATAAATTTTGGTAGAAAATTATTAAAATTCATAGAGACCTCAAAAAATTACACCATTTATTTTAAAATTTCTCATTTAATCCCCTCTACATGCTTATAAATTTTTAGGGCCAAATTCCATCGAGAGGGCAATTTTTAGACTTCCTCAATTTATGTGCCAACCTAAAAAAATAATGAGAATTTGCAAATGACCTAAAAAT
This sequence comes from Hura crepitans, assembly GCA_948208565.1. NCBI lineage: Eukaryota > Viridiplantae > Streptophyta > Magnoliopsida > Malpighiales > Euphorbiaceae > Hura > Hura crepitans. Next base: position 3,347 of record CANXYI011091276.1, read on the forward strand.
TCAAAAATTCTATGACCAATTAGCTCAATGGAATTTTTGAGCTTCAGGATATGGTATTTTTTGATCCATCCAAGCAGATCCCGGGTCATTCTCTATCCGACTCAATTTAACCCTATAGGTCAATAATTTATAGCTTGAAATAAGTTATTGGTTATGCTAAATTTTTAAAATTTACCTTTTTCATCAATTTAAAGCCCTTCAAAGTTTCATAACAAGTGTTATTGCCTCAATTCTCATGCAAGTGACCCGACACCCTGAGTGCACTTCCTAGTCCTAATGGCACTATTTAGGGAGCTTCAACATATAGGCATTACATACAGGCTATCTTTACCACTTGAGTTGCAGTAGATTCACGGTACATTCCACATTTTGATGCTGAGAAGATATCAATTTGATCCATCACATGTGATACCTGTAAAATGATATTCAAGTGTAGTTAGATTTAACTTATGAAGAGGAACCAGTGCAGATTCTGGCTAAAGAAGTTAAGTGATTATGAAATAAGGCTATACCATTAGTCAAGGTGCAATGGAAACATCAAAATACAGAAAAAGCTACTTAGGAAAGTGAGAAGCAAATAAAGGCTTAGTATCCACACTTGTTCTCATTAGGTAATTTTGAGGACAAAATTACATAAAAGGGGAAGAATTATACCCCATGTAAATTAAAGTTTCACGAATAGTACCTCTGAGGCTTAACTAAGGTTCCTCGGGAGCTGGGACACCTTTGTAAGGATAGAAGGGTTGTGTACTAGTCTTAAAACTATAACAAGCTAAAATATGAGGAAAATAAATTAATTAAAAAAATTTAGCATAACCAATAATTCATTCTAGGTAGTAACTAGTGAATAGTAACCTTAAATGGACTTGTGCCAAGAATGTCCTAAGATGTACCCAGACAAACCCAAAAATAGCATACCTTGAAGGCTAAAAATTCCAATCTACATGTTGGTGAATGAATATTAATTTTCTAAGGTTATCAAATATTTTTTCAACATTTCTTGTTATAGTGAGTGAATAGTAAACCCACTTGCCCTTAGGTTTGGACCTAAAATTTTACAAGCCTCTAAATGGGTATAAACAAGGATTTAAAAAAATCAATATTTTTGGAAGCCTAGAAAAATTATTAGAATTTACTAAATTTCAAGACGAAATTAGAATTATTTGGGCCATTAGATCACCACATGTCACAATTTAACCAACCTAATAATAAATATATAAACTTTCATACATGTGGGAGGGCCATATGTGCAAAAGTGAGCCATCTTTAACCTCCATCTAAAGCTAAAGCTGACACCACCCTCCTAAATCCCCTCCATAATTTTTCCTTCACACAAACTCCAAATCACCATTAAACCTTACATATTTTATATGGAAGCACACCTCTATAATCCCTAGAGCACACTCCAAGTAGTAAAACTAAAAAATAAGGCTTCAAATAGGAGAAATAAATAAAGAGTGAATAGTGTACTTTTTAGAGTGTAAGTGATATCTTCTTAGTTTTTATTTTTACTTTAAGTAGCACTAATTATTCTAAGAATTTTTATGTTTATAGTTCAATTTAGAGCTTTATAGAATTTTATATGAATTTTTTAAGTCTAGGGTTACATATGTAGATTCAAGGAGAAACAGTGAAGAACCAAGGGAGAAAAGGCATTAAGGAGGTGAAAAATGGTATAAAATTACCCTAGGTATGTGAGTTTAATGTAATGAATGAATGCCATGATGTGTATGTATTTGTAAGTGTATGAACATGTGTGTGGAAGTATGGGTTTGTGCATGTCTGTGCATGTTTAGTTGAAATAAGCATGCCATTAAGTGTGATTGATGTTATAATGATGATATGTATGTCTTTTAGATGAGAAACACATATATATGTGCAAGGTATATATGTGAAAGAATATAGTCATGTATGACATGGCAACATGATGTGTGATCATGATGTATTATGATGGAAAATATGGTGTGTAATAAGTATGTGTCATGAAATGTGAGAAATAAATGTATGATTATGGAATAATGTATGGTGAGATATTTTGATGTGAAATATGGAAATGGTTGGTGTAAGAAAAATGTAAAATATGGAATAAATGAAAACTATGCTTTGGTATGTAAAGTGATATGCAAACTTGGTCACTTAAAAGTAATTGGAATGGAAATTTGATGTTAACAATAAAGATAAAATATGGTGGATGTAGTTTGAGGCTAGATGATATGGAATGGCATGACCATTAATGATAGTATGCCAAGCGAGACATAAGAAAATGACCAAATAAATAGTACATTTTACGTGAAATAACTTGTAACTATGTAATGAAATGAACATGTGCAATGACCTAAAACTGTTTGATGTGAACATGACTTTAAAGACAATAAATGACCTATAACTAAATAATAAATAATACTTAGAGTTGGTCCAATAGTTCGACATCTATTGGACGAGTTAACCGGTCAACTAAGGATTAGTAACTGCTAGAGGTATTGGCCCTCTTAGGCCTTTGCTAGTGTGATTATGTAAGCGGGTGTGGCCGCTGAGGTCCAGTAGTGGGCCACTACATAGTATGACATATGGTTATTATTTGTTCAATATTGGGAGGTCTACAAATTGATCCCTGCTATTAGATTAGGTAAGTGTAGCTACTAAAGTCTAGATAGGGCCACTGCATAGTATGATTGCTAATATGATATCTTTTTGTCTAGTAGTGGGAGATTCCTATGTAATGATCCCTGTTATTGGACTATGTACGTATAGCCACTGTGGTATAGAGTGTGAGCCATTACACTAGATGCATGCAGCTATTAAGGTAAAAAATATAGGCCACTGCACAGCTTGGGTTTCCCTTTTTATCTAGTGTCTTAAAGTGTCATCTATCTAGCATGGGCCTGAACATAAATATGAATCTAAAGGGTAATAATAGTAATAAATTTATGACACATAATACAGACAATAAATTAAAGTTGAAAATAAGTTTAATGGTAGGTTATTTGTAATTAATTAATGAGACTGATAAATAAAATTTATATTATTTTATGGAATTACCTCTATATGTTGCATTATAATCCATAACCTGTATTATGCATGTATGTACATGACATGCTTTTATTGCATTAAATTCGCCACAGAGTTTTATACTCAGCGTATCGGTATTCCAATGCATAGGTCATTGATAGTGTAGTAGTTAAGCCTCAAAAGTGCTTTGTAGTGTAGCAGATCAATTGTATTGTGAGTGTAATATTTCTATAATTGATGGTTGTTAGTATAGCATTTGTGTATAGTGGGACTGGACTTAGTTAGTGTAAATATTGGATATGTATGTAAATTATAGGACTGAATGTATTACTAAATGTATAGTAAGATGTGAATGCCTATATTTTTTTGAATGATGTGGACCTAATGCCTTGTGTGTTGTGCTATGTTGATGTGGATACTGGGGGACCAGAAGGGTCCAAGAGATAGGGAATGAGTTTATAAGTGTTTTTCGTAAGTTTTAAAATTTTGGTTTCTCATCTGGGTAGCCATTATGCTGCCTAACTTCTGTAAAATGAATAATAGGCATAAAATATGTTTTATCGACCAAATATAGTCAGTATTAAAGGGTCATATAGAAATTTTAAGGAAACATCCTCAAGGTATATATGAAGTAAGTGGTATCATAAAAGTTAAATGAATTAGACCTGGGGAAATACAAGGATAAGTGATCAAAGGGAAGTAGCATTCTTTGTCTAGTTCCCTCAAGATTAGGCAGGGGGTTTTACATTAATGCTTAAAAATTCAATTTTCATCATAGAGGTTACAATAAATTCCTTTCTTGCTACAAAAAAATAGAAATACTTTAATTAGCACCTCCTTTAAATATCAAAATTTTTGACTGAGAGAACCCACTGAACCAAATAATCACCATTTAAATTAACTTAAATAAATTACTTCTCATGGTTATAACATTCCAACCTTAGTACCATTAACTTACTTAGAATGTCTAACCATCAGGTCATGCTATTTTCAATTTTTTTAGCTCAATTTAGATACTTTATCATTAAGCTAAATTTTAATAATACTTTAATTAGCACGTCCCTTAAATTTCAAAATTTTTTATTGAAGGGAACCCACAAAAACAAATAATCACAATTTTAATTAACTTAAATAAATTACTTCTCATGGTTAAAAAATTCAAACCTTGGTACCATCAGCTTAGTTAGAATTTTTTACTATCAAATGCTACTTTTAGATTTTTTTTGAGTTAAATTTAGGTATTTTTATCATTCTACTAAAACTAGGATACTATTCATAAGGACACTGCAATTAAAACTTATTTTGCTTCTTTAACCTCTTAAATGATCTCAAATGATTCTTAAATTTCATGACACAACATCTTTTAATAAATACTTATTTTTAGTACAATAACCCTACTTGGGTTAGGGTTGCACTATTCATGACTCAGTATCACTATTTATTAGGATCAAGTCCCGAACCTCATTCTTTTCACAGTTTTGCTTTTCTTCTTATGTTATTTTCCTATTTCTCTCTCTTCTATACATGTTCCACATTTTAATGAGCCTTATATCACCCTTTTCCAGAATTGCCCCTAAATATTAAGAAAATGACCGTTACGTTTCTTGGTGGATTTTCATATTGCTATTCATACTAGTCAACTCTATAAGATCCGTTCATCCATTTCATTTCCTATGGTTTTCACTAATTCTCATTCTATGTGTTGGTAAATTGAATCGAAAGTTAAGGCATGATAATAAAAGTGTCACATTATATGCCTAGGGCATATGTAACTCTAAATGTTCACAAATACACCTATTCTCGATACACACATTTAACATACATTATTAATAAGTAACCATTTGCAACAAGCAATATAATTGCCATTCTTTTATCCATGCAACAAAATTAGTTTTATAGTGATAAATCTAAATAAAAATCCAAACCAATCATAAGCCATTCAAACAGCCCAAAACCAATATTTACTACATTCAAAATCCCAAACTCATAAGGGCTTTAAAAACAAAAATCTATATTAAAATACTCGAGCATATCAAATTACACTAAATAAAACATATTCATGAATGATAATGATAACATGCTCTATTTGATCTGTGGACCCCAATTGTAATGCTTTCTTTGTAAATATCGGAGTCTTTAACCTACACATTGAAAACAATCAATGCACTAAGCAAGATAAGCTTAGTGGAACAAAAATTATATATGATTACCACTACATAACACATACAAGAGCATCACAATATCATATATGTAATGCCCATGTGTCGAGACTCTATGAATAGTGCCACTAGGTCTAAGAAGTGTGCTCGGGGTGCCGAGCCACTTGCATAAGATTCGAGGCAATGGCACCAGTCATAAAACTTTAAGGGGCTCTAAATTGATGAAAAAGGCAAACTTCAAAAATTTAGCAGAACCAATAATTCATTTTGGGCTATAAAACTAGTGATTTACGGGGTTAAACTGAGTCAAGCTGGGAATGACCTGAGATATGCTTGAACAAACCCAAAAATATCATACCCTGAAGATTAAAAATTCCATATAGTCCATTGGTGAAAGAATTTTTAAATTCCAAGGTCATTTGCAAATTTTCGTAATTTTTTAGATTGGCAAGTATATCAAGGCAGTTTGAAAATTACCTTATCGATGCAATTTGTCCATAAAATATTACAAGAATGTAAATGGGATTAAATTAGGAATTTTAAAACAAATAATATAATTTTTTTAGGTCCTTATGATTTTTAAAAATTTTCTAAATTTTTTGCCAAAATCGAGCCATTTCGAGATGGTTTGAGAGGTTATAGGACCCACCCGTGCCTAAGCCAACTAACCTAAAGCCCTTACATATGTCAAGTGCCCTTGCCAAGTGGCATAGTCCACTCACAAAAGAAGAAAATTTTCTTTTCCTTTTTTTATTGAAATCAATGCCATCACCAAGGAAAACACCATTTTTATGACCTTCTTCAATCTTTTTCCTTTAGAAATTCACACTAAATTCATCTTCATATGTTAACAACTTGAGGGAAAAATAATTGGTGAAAAAAGAGTCCTTAAGAATTAATTAAAAATTAACAATGGGAGCAAGGTCAGAGGCAATACCAGTAAGCAATCTAAAGTGAGTTCTATGGATTATATTGAGTTTTCTTAAGGAATTTTAAGGGGAATTAAGTTCCTATGAATGCCTAAATCCTAATAAAGTGTGTGTATGGTTTTTTTGGAGGGAATTAGAGTGCAAATTGGCTTGAAAGAAAGGGAGGTTAACTTCCATGAAGAGGGCTAGAATTTTGGCTTATAAAGGCTTGAGTTAGTTGGCAATTTTCATTCTCTTGTGAATGAGGTAAGTAAATTCTTGTTTTCACTTCATGACATCATAATTTCATGGCTAGAATATAGTTCTAAATGGGCTAGATTGGGCCTATAACATGGGGTTTTACATGAATTATTATGGGATATGATTTAAATGGATGTTGGTTAAGTGGTTATACAGAAATTAGCTTGTGAAGGTGTAAATTTGCTTGCTGGCTAAGAGTTTAGGGGATTGAATTGTGTATATAAGTTATTTAGTGTAGTTTTGGATTGGTAAGTATGCTTTTATAATTGAATGATGTTGAATGCTAATGTGCATGAGGTGATTTTTATGTGGTTGGCCTAGATTTGGGTGTGGCTAAGAGGTTTAAAGTACAATTATGTGTGTGTTGTATGATTTGGAATGTGAATGAGTAGCATGTACAAGGAAGTAAACTTAAATGGCATGTATATTAGGCCTATAATGTATGAAATGATAGTGGGGCATGTGATAAGATTGATTGGTGTATGAATCCATGCAAAATTAGTTATGGTCGAGGTATGTGACATGTATAAACTATCTTAAATGGCATGAAAATATGCATATATGTGTATGAATGTGTTTAGGCTAGGTATAAAAGGTTAGATGTATGATAGATACTATGAAAATGCATTATCAAGGTCTATACATCATTATACTTGAGAGCAATGGTAATGAGAATGCCATGTAAACTTTAGTAAATTTTGTGAAATGAGTATATCTAATAAAGCTTGATTAAATAAATCTTTTTGTGTCATAATTGGCTTGGTATGACTTGAATAAATATGTGAGATTGGTATGTCATGAATAGATATAAAGAATGAATATTAATGAATGTAAAGACAATTAGTATATAGACTTGAAATGTGGCCTAAAATGAGACACAACTTTGAACTAAATGTGAATTAAGAAATGGCATAAATAGTAACCTAAATTATATGCCTAAAAGGGCTATTATGATGTGATTACATGATGTGCCATGTATGCCTACGTATGGCCTTTTGAGTGGCCTAATTTATGTTGGCTTTAGGCCTATGAACATTATGAATTTATTGGTGAAAATTGTACTAAAAGAGGATATAAAATGGACCTAAAAATGGTTGTCGCAAACTAAGGAAATGACCTATAACTGTCTAGAATTGACTATTACCTGAACAAAAAATAAACTTGGATAGAAAATGGTAAACAAATGAGGATCTAATGTGGACTAAAATCCTTGATATTATAACTTAAACTTTGGTTATCATAGAACTTAAAAAAATACTTAGAAATTGACCCGGTACTATCTAATTATGCCCATACCAGACTGGGCTAGAATTTAACTATAAGATAAAAATAATAACTATCTGTTTTTAATTCAAGAATATTATGAGAAGTTATTTGGTAAAGAAATAAACATATATTGAGGTTAAATGGCCTATTAGTTAGATATCCACTAGATGGGTTAACTGGTCAACTTAGTGTTTTAGTAGTTACTACACTATCTGATTTTTAGGCAGGGCTAGTACAATGGTCAAAGTCCCTTTTGGGGCCACTGTACTAGTCCATTAGACAAGCCATTTTATAACTTGCATAGTTGGTGCTATTTATTAAATTATGCTAGTGTAGTGGTGTAGGTCCCGAATGGCCACTGCACCAGTCTATTGGACAGACCAAATTATGTAAAATAATTTAGATATGTGATTTGGGAGGTCTATGGACTAATCCCTATGATGTTTATTAGGCCGGTGCAGTGGTCGGATCCAGAATGTACATCACTACACTATTTTAGTTCCCTCTTAGTTTAGTGTATTAAAGTGTCATCTATCTAGTCGGGTCTATTAATTTAATAGGATAAGCAACATACAAATTGATGATAATGGTATAGACAATAAAGTACATAAATTGGGATAATTACCTAAATGGTTAATTAGTGAACATGATCAGGGGCATTTTGGTAATTTTGACATATATGGCATTTATTGATCTGATTACTTGATTTTATGAATATTATCATAGATAATAGAGAATATTAACAAGACATATAATTTTTAGTAATTATCTCAAGGAATAACAGTTAAATGTGAACAAGGATATTTTGGTCATTTTGACAAGTATATTTAATTATTGGCATAATAACCTAAATAAATTGATATTATCACTATATATATGCATGACAACAACTATGACATGATTTAAATGCTTGAATTTACCACTAAGTATATTATATACTCAGTGTACCTATTTTGATGCGTAGGTAATCAAAATTAGCAAACAACCTTGTAGTGCATGTAGCTGAATTCAGAGGATAAGGTTAGTAGATTATAGCATAGATAGTGTACAGTTTTGCACTCATGTACATAGGTACCATGTGAAAGGTAATGTAATATATATAAGTGTAAACTGTGTTTTGTAATAAGTAACTATCAGACTATGTGAATGTGTGGCTTTAATTACTGAATGATTATGATATGTGAGCCTGAGGCTCTAGGTTTTAGATTGTCTGATTGTGGCCTGAGGCCAGTGTTAGTGACTGATAGAATGATGATGCTAGGTTGATTATTTGGGGGACCAAATGGGTCCAAGAGATGAAAATGTGATTTTATTGAAGTGTTTTTATAGGTTTGAAAATTTATATAGTGACCCGAATAGCCATTATGCTATTGAATTTTTGGCAAAAAAATTTGAATAGCTTTAACTGACCTCTTTTTGGCATAATAGATTGGCATGACCTTAAGCTGAACTAAGAAAAAGATAGAACTAGTTTTAGAGTTTAGCTGAATCAAATAATAAGGAATTCATAAAACTTTAATGAATGAACTAGAAAGACAATTTCAGGATGGGTGACCTAGTGGGAAGTGCATCGCTTATTGGGTTTCTTTAAGAATTTAATAGGAGGTGTCATAGTACATATAAATAAAATGTTGCCTACAACTCATTAGTCATCACATTCATACTTTGATTTTATATGTATGCTCTTATTATACTTACCTCATAGGTTGTTGTTAGTATGCATAAACATGATACAAGATTACATGTATAATTGTTAAATTGGATATATTCATTATATTACCTCATTACAAGTAAATCAACTTATGTGTGATACCATAACAATATGCCATTAATGATTAAAGTTTCATTTAATAATTTATATTCATGAGCTTTAGCTTTTCTTTATATAACCCTATATAACTAGACCACTATAGACTCGATAATATATTCTATGGCGTCTATAGGACTTATGCATCTATTCCTACAAATCAGTATGTCAAGTGAACTCAATTACATAGTACTCATTATGCGGCTTTGCCCACACAGTAAATAGTTGTACAATACCCATAAGGCTTACATACTTATGCCTATATTAGTGATTAATTATGTAGTGCTTGTAGAGCTTACACGGTTGTACATATTATAGTGATGTCAATAATAGTAATAATAACATAGTATTTCAAAAAACCTATTGGCATTCCAATTTATCCCAATGTTATTGTTAGTATAAGCATACATAGGTAAAATAATGAATATAATCATTTTAGTATATCATTTACATTAATATTCTCTTTCTCGAGTTACGGTAATATGCTCATGGCATGTAATCAATCACATAATAGTAAGCCATCACATGGCCTTTTATCAATAGTTCAATATTAGTGATCTCATTGTCTCAATAATATTGTTTATCAATCATGCATTCTTCATTTAGATATTTCCATTATAGTATTTATATATGCATTAACATAAGTCCCTATTAATTATACACCAAACTTGTGACATAAATTGTTCTTTTATTAGGCAATCAAAATCATTTGTTTTATATACATGTATATACATTCAATTATGCTTACCTTGTCCTTGCATATGTATGCTTGATATATATGTATGTCATAATAAACAAAGTTCTCAACTAATCCTTAAGAATTTTTAGTTTAAGTTATAATTACAAATCCTTGTGAAAACTTTTTATATAAGTTGAAAGAAAACCATATGTTGCTACAGTTTAGTGGTCACGACTGTGAGACCCCAAAAGTTCCAATAGCTGATAAAAAACCTTTAAAAACAATGTTTTAAGTTTTTGAGCGGTCACAGACATGACCATGAGGGATCACAACTGTGACCTCCTCGATTTTCAAAAAACTATGATGATTTTCACATAGAAATTAGTAGCAAACTCATCTAAATCAATCTCAAATCACATTATTATCAATTTCAATCAATTTACATGTATTTTACACATATTAATCATCAATTAATACATGCCAATTACACCAAAATATAGTTAAAAATCAATAAGATCCATCAATTAACTAGAATCTTTAGAAATTTATTTTTTTAGCTAAACACCTTATTTCAATCAAATTAAAACAAATAACTCAAAGATAAGTTGATGTACATATAAGTTAATCAATTATAACATGTTATGGATGAATGTAAGCCTCTATATTAGATTTCCCCTTCAATTTATCCCTTGAGCTCTCTTTTTTCTCTTTTTTGTTATAAAAAATAGCAGCCCCAAATCAAAAGAATAATCGAATTAATTATCATTAGATGGCTAAATAAAAATAAATTGAGTAAATGATGAAGATAGATTATCACGCCTAACTTTTGATATGGTTTTACATAAGGTTAGAATTGGAATTAGAAGAAAAAATAGGGAGTAGAATGTATGTATGGATCAACTAGAGTCTATTAGCGTAAAAAATATATTGAAAATCGACTAAAGGGCAAAATGGGAAATCCACTATTCATGGTCAAAAAGAAGAGACACATAGGAGTAATGAGGAAGTGACATATGGCATGGTGATGATGAGAAATTATGAGAAAAACAAGGTTCGAGAGTGGGGCCAAGCGAATAGTGACAACCAAGACATGGATAGTGTTCTTAGGGCGAATGGAGTTAACATGATCAAAA
>CANXYI011091289.1:0-12198 GCA_948208565.1 Hura crepitans
ATAATAATAATAATAATAATAATAATGTTTCTAGTAATTATATATATTATGAATAATGATAAAAAATAAATAAAAGGGGAAAAAGGAACTAGAAACTTACATTTTAAAGAGTAGTTAAGTAATCTAGAAAGGAATTAAAAGGTATATAAAGAAAGGATTAAGAATATTGAAATGGAAAATAATAATAAAAAAGAAATGAAAGGAAAATAAATATATGCAAAGTAGGATTTGCATGGTTTTGCATGACGTATATTAATGCAATTTATGTATGTTTTTGTAAATATTTTAAGTTGAATAATGGAATTAGAGTTTAGGAGGTGTTATGCTTATGAGTTATATAAGATACTACTAAGAAAAATAATTAAACCAAAAGGTTAAAAAGAAATTATAAAACTAAAAAGGGCCCATAATCATCTTAAAAATAATTATAGCATTAGATAGTTTTAGTATGCCAAACTAGAGGATAGGATTTTGACCTGGGAATAAACATAATTATGATACTAATTATTACTTGATTATTGAGCATCTACTAGTAATATTATTGGTATGGGATTTTATAGGTACCAAACTATATTTATATAGACAGCGATATTTTACAGAATGTTGCAGGATTATATATAAATAGCAACATTTTTTAGAATGTCACAGGATTATAAGATGACATTAGGAATAATGGTTTCACATAGTATTTTAGTCCCTATATTTGGGTTATTAGATTATCTTTAGAGAGTTATTGGGCATTCAAAATAAATTCAAGCTAAATGAAGTAATTAAATGAAAAGTGCAAATAGAAAACTTAATTAAACTAAAGGATTGAATTACAACATTAATATTAAATGATTTACATTTTATGTTAGTAACTAATTTAATTTCCTTTTTTATTTGTTTTATTTAGATTTATAATTTCTAAATTATTTACATAATTTATGAAGTGAATTAAATTTAAATTCTTGATAGTTACAAAATTTTCTAGAATATTTAATCAATAGTAATAATACAAATAATTTGTTTACAATTGTACTAGTTTAATAGAATTAAGGTTTATGTAACAAACTAAAATTTGTGAGTAATAATTAAGCAAATATATTATAACAATATAAATATGAAATACTAAGATTCATTCTAGTTTATCTTTATTTAACTAAAATATCATAATCAATAATTTGCAATTTATTTACAAGTTTTCCTTTATATTAAAGTTAATAAATACTAAAGTTATAAAGCTTATTTTAAGAATTATATTTAAAATTATTAAATAATTTAATTCTTCTTCTTTACTTTATTAAAATTATAAACTGCAAATATTTACATAGTTTATTGTATTAAATTTAAATCCTCAGAAAATTTAATATTTTTCTCAGTAAGTTTAATTAATAGAAAAAGAAATAAAAATTTCTTCATAATTATAATAATAAAATTAAATTTCAGATTATCCAAACAAATTATAAGTCTTTGAAGATAATGACTAAATAATTTAGTTAGAACATTACAAACTAAAGTTAAATTTTGTTTTAGCATATCAATGCCTACTTAGAATTCACATAATTGATGATTCCAAATTTTATAACAAATTTTCTTATGATTCTATTATTCAAAGATGTTAAAAATATATTATTATTATTATTATTATTATTATTATTATTATTATTATTATTATTCCTAAGCTTACCTAATGACTATCCCTTTTCATCTAAGTACTTTATTAAGCACCATTAAGTAAGTAGCTCAGCGTGATGGATTTTTCTTCAAGCATAGGTATAGGCCTAGTAGCTGAGCAGAAAAAGGACTGATGGAATGTGAATATAGTTTGATTGCGCCAAAATGAGGGTCCATTAGAGTGATAGTAGTTCTTTTTAGATATTTTGGTTTATGCATATTCTGGCATTGTATTTATTCCTTATAACTTGAACTGCTTGATAATAGCTAAGCTATCCATTGTGAAATACTTGATGTTATAATGGGATCAATGTTTGGAATAGGAGTTGGAGTTGTAGTCTATGTTGATTGTGAATTATAAAAGTGTTTGCTTATAGGAAATTTTGGGTAGTGCTCATAGTACAGCTGTTATGCTTTCAAATTATCCTCGAGAACTGTGACCCGAACATTAAGTTTGTCTTGTTAAGTAAAAGAAAACTTTTTTAGTTCAGGTTATAGGTGCTTTAGGCATACAATGTGACATCACCTTACTTAGATTTTGTAATGGATCAGGTAAGGGGTGTTACACCAAAATTACCTTTAGTCATAGTATTAACAAGATGAGATATTATTAATATAGATAAACTAGTTTATGTTATACTCCTTACATAGGTTAGACAATTGATCTCATAAGCTATGAGCATAGAGGATGCTTAAGGTTAACATATGGATGCTTATTTAGGAAACATGTACATTAGGGACTCGATATGAGTTCACTTATAAGGATAAATGATCTATGTCAATGAATAAGGATCTCATCATATTTGTCATGCAAGTATCCTTAGACTTGAGATCACTAGTTAACTTAAATACTTTTACATTGCCATTAGGTATACATAGCTAGGAGTTCAAGTATAAAATGAGGTACTTGAAGGTAGTTAAATGATTAATAGAGGATTTACCACCGTAAATCATTTAAGAAGGGTTTATCTTATAGTTCTAGTTGACTATCTTTATTTAGGATTCTACATAAAGTGAAATGCAAGTGAATTAGATTCAGAAGGGCATTTTGGAAATAAAGATAAATTTCATCAGAACAATACATTCAAGGCTTAATTAGACATACTTAATTAAGCATTTGAGTTGACACAAGTCTACACCATAACATCCTAAAAACATCTAAGACATAAATTGTACTTTCCAAGTCATAAATAGTACTCCCTGGACATCCCAAGGCATGAATAATAAATAATAGAGTCATGAAAAGTATAATACATTCCAAAAAAGTGGTTAAAATATGAAAAGGAAATAAGGTTATTTGAAGGTTGAGAACTTGAAAATAAAATCTGGGTAACAAGTAAGAAAATAATACAAAATAGTGTATAGTGAATTTAGGATATGAATAGTATATTTTTAGATTTTGAATATTACTATTCAACTCTAAGTCAAGGACTAAATATGAAATAGAGAGATGTTATATAAAGATCCAAAGAATCAAAGAGAAAATCCAGGGAGTATGTAAACATATAAAATAAAGATGAATAGTGTTCACTAAAAGACAAAAGAGGAATAGTAAACATCATTAAGGGTTAATTGAGTTTAATACTAATTAAGCAAGGTTAAGTTTAGTTAATCATAGTTAATAAAAGTTAATTGAAGGGAAAATTGGCCATTAGATAATTACATGTGGCAAGATCTCAACCATCCATGTCATATGTATATAAAGAGAAAGGATTCTAGAAATGGAAAACATTTTTTTCCTTATTCTTCTCCCTCTTGCTACCGTCTCATTTTTGTCCACATCTCCTCCAATTTCTACTCAATTTTTACTAAAAATTCATGAGTTTTAATGGTCAAAAATCAAAATAAGTGATACATAAAGTAAGAAGATAGAGAGATCTCAAGAGAATATGAAGAGATAAGGTGAAAAGAAGAGAAAAATAGCATTTCAAGGAGAGTTCAATTCACAAGGAGGCATGTACTCATTTTAATTGCTTAGTATAAACATTTTAATGTTTTATGGTGTGATTGAGTTGATGATGTTTGCTAAATTTTTTGAGAAATTAACATGTAAGTTAAATAATGCAAAAAACTAATGATAAACAGTGAAATGTAGAAAAATAGAGTTAGATAGCTTGAATTGTGTTTTATTCTTGGGCTATATCTTAAGTTATAATGCTATTAATGAGGTGAAATTAGTGCCAAGTGAAAGATAAGAGATAGAACCAAAACTTTTTATGAAGAAAGAATGTCAAAATTTTGAAATGAACATATTTAAAAGCTCATTACACTTTGATGTTAGAAATTTAGAGACTTGATACTTGATATTAGAACCAGTTAAAGAAAATCATTCATAACTAGAGTTATAAAAGTATAATGATAGGTATTTTGTGTCAAATTAAAGCTAATAAATATATCTACAACTGTCTAAAGAAGATATGATTAAATTCTAAATGGAAAGGGCTCAAATAGTGACTTGAAAATAAAAATCGAGTTATAAAAACTAACAAGTATTTAAATGATTAGTCTATAGTTAATTCAGTATAACATTCTCTAGAGAGCTTAGAATGAGTTGATTTAACATAAAGAAAGATATATCAAGAAGAACCCTTAGCTAAAATAAGTCTTTAACTAAATCAAAATGGACACTAAATCATGTCTAGTGAGTTATCATAGAAAGTCAATGGTAGAACCCAATTATTTTTAATATAGTACAAAAAAAATTTATATTAAAGTTCTATTGGTCCCAATGAAGTGATTCAAAAAGCATAATAAAATAGACTAATTAACTAAAAATATAACAAAGAATATAAATCCAAATTATGCCATATAAAGGGTAAAATTTAAAGAGGAAATTTGGATACAAAATAGTATATTTATGGCATAAATATTGTTATATTCACAGAAACAACATGTTGTTTCTATTATTTTTAGTAAGTCAATAACTTTAACTCATCAGTAGCCAGCTAATTTAGCTAATTTTATTGATATAATATTTCTTTAATAAAAACCTTGAAATGCAGATGTTTTAGTAGCAAATAAAATTAAAATTCTTCTAATAGTAATACAAGTTATAATAATGATTAAGATCAGAAGTATATGTAAAAGCCACTATGAAGCATTATGTCTTTTATTTATTAATATGTAAAAGCCACCTTGAAGCATTACGTCTTTTATTTATTATATAAATATTTTATTGTAAGAAAATAAAGAAAAGTATGAAATGAATAGAAGTTTAATTCTTGATTTTAAATAATATTTATAGATTTTTTATGTACTGGGGGTGAGGTGATTAGTATTTAAAGTCGCCACCCAGCTTTACACTAGAACCACTGATCTTTTCCCTAGAAAGGGTTCAGAATTAGATCTTATTTATGCCCCAATAATATACCTTTATTTATATTCTAATGTTTATCAATCACATATCATGCAAGCAAACATTATAGTTGAAAGCATATATGTCATATTTTCACATAAAGAAAATAAGTTGCAATATTCAAGATATACAACAAAGTATAAATATAGATTGAACATCCATAAATTGAGTCATCTATTAGTTGTTGTTTGACCTAATAATTACCTATAATTCCATAGGAATTGGTGGTAATTACCTAACTCCTATCTTTAGGTGATTGGCCCTTATTAGGATATATTTTTTATGAGACTTTTATTAAGGAAAACTCAAAACCATTTTATTATGAAAATACCAATTAATTGGGTAGAAAAATTATTAATGTGAGGTTAAGTTTTTCACATGTGAGAAAAGTTTTAAACTATTACAACCCAAAAATAAGGAAAAGAGATAAAAGGTACAAAACCAAACAAATAAACATAAGAATAAACAATTGATCCTATTCATACAGCAGTAAGTTCCTATAGACTTATTATGGTCCTTGTCATATGTCCGTGCAGACTATAAAATGTCATAACTAATATGTCCATCCGAACCTCATATCCAGCATAAATGGTCAATCTTATACAACTTAAAAGAAAATGACTAGTGACACAAATAGAGGTTCGTTAGGACCTAATAACAGTACCATATGGGATGATAACAATACATGTTATAAATGTACATGTAGATATGAATGATTATGGCATGTGGATGAAACACACAATTATTAAACTTTAAATAAGTGTTAAGCCATAATATAGAAGATAAATATAAAACTGTTATTGAACATAGGCTTGTACGGACCTCATCTTATACACATATTCAAATAATAGTGTAATGACCCAAAAATCCTGACTCTCGTGAATAGTACTTCCCGGGATAAATAATGCTTCCCAAAACTCAAGTCGCACTAAACAGACCGATGGGGATTATTAATTATAAGAGAATTTTGGACAAAGTTTAAAACCAATCCGAAGTCGTTTGGATGGTTAAAAATGCTAATTAAGATTTTACAGTAGTGTCTTATGAATAGTGCTGTAGGCAAAACTGAACCCTAAAATAAATAAAAAGTTGCTCAAAATAATTTGAAAATGTTACAACCTGATACTCAAATGTTTTGAATAGTCTAATGGCTTTGGAATCAGAATTTTTTTGAGTTCGGGAACTATTTTTACGTAATTTTTGGGACATAAAATGTATTAATTTTTTGGGTTATTGTCGTAATTTAGGCTTGAGATTTTGGGAGGATTTAAGCTTGGATTGATGAAATTTTAGGGATAGAAATAGGGAAAAATTGACATTCCTATCAGTTATAATAATTTTTCGAAAGAAGAAAAAATTATTTATGGAAAAAGTATAAATAGGGGAAAATTTTATTTCCTTCCATTTATACCATACATACACACCTCCCCCCTTCTCTACCAAAAACCATCCCTTTCTCCTTCTCCCTTTCTTTGCTTTTTTTTTGTTCCACAATAACACTCACTCTGAAAGTTTATACCTAATTCGAAGAGTGTCCCAAGATGAGTCCACAAAAACTAAAATCATTGAAAATGGCGGAGTATTTTGGGAGAATAATCGAGAAGATTCCCAAGGTGAATAGTAACCTTTTGCCACTTGAGTTTTTCTTTTTCACTAGTTTTATTTTTCATGGGTTCCTAGGGTATTGTAGAGCTCATATCTAAGCTCAAAATATTTTTTTGACCTTAATATTATTTTATATTAATTTTTTATTTTTGTACCCTTTTGTATTCGTAGGTGATACATCAACTTGAGCCTTCCGACTCAAAGAGATGGCCTAAGTTAACTTCGAATGTCCCGTACAACCTTACTTGGTATGTGTAATCACCTTAAACTGTGTAAAATTTCATTAAAAGTGTAATGTGCATTTATGTCCATAATAGTAATAAATGAAATTAAATGCCTAAAAATGCAATAAATGTTATAATTAGAATTTATGATGAATGAGATTATACGTGCAAGAAATATGATGGTTTTGTGGGATTATAAGTGATGGTATTGTAAGAATGTTAATATTAAGCTCATAAATTCAATATGTGGGTTGAAAATCGAGTATGCCATGGTTGTGTGCTGTGTGCCTAGGAATGCATGCATATAGTTATACATGATTTAAATATGTGCAATAGATGTAAAGTATAGTAGAATGCCATAGAATGACTTGGTACTTAAGTGTATGACATTATGCCTACTTAAACCAATAAGTGTGCTATTGTGTGTGTGAATATTTTTGTCGAATAAAAAGTAATGTATGTGCATTGAATGAGACATGTTAATATGCTCAAAATGGATTTTAGACATATAATGAGTTTTTGAGTTAATTCTAGCTTCGGCTAAGGTAATGTGTGCTGTGTAAATGGTAAGGGTAGACCAATGATAAAAAAATGAAGATATATATGGTATAAATACATGATGAGGCAATGAAAGACCATTTGAATATAAATATTAAAACATGCCATGAAATGATTGTTTGAGTTGATATTTGGGTTTTGAATGACATATTGATATGTTGTTATGTTTCGATGTCATTACACCTAGGAAATGAGTCCTACGGGTGGTAATGGATATCAATAGGCCTAAATTGGCCCAGTGTATATATATATTCACCATGCAAAGGTGCAATGAGGCTAATGGTGATTTAAGCAAAATAATAAAATAAAAAGGTGAAATTGGTTAAAATGATACATAATGACATATTTAATGATGCCTATATAGTTAAACAACCTAGTTTGGATAGGTTGACTAGTCAATTAGGATTTTTAGCAGCTACTAGCATACCTTCAGGTATGAGACCTATAGGTCATTGATTTACATGCCGATGAGCCTGAGAGCCTACAAGCTTAAGTTTGTTTACACATCAGAGGATATGAGTGCCTATGGGCCCAAGATTATATACCTAAGGGTATGAGAGCCTTCGGGCCTAAGATTATGTACTTAAGGGTATGAGGGCCTTCGGGCCTAAGTGCTATACATCTATGGATGTGAGAGCCTTCGAGCCTAAGTATATGCATTTATTGATATGAGAGTCTTCAGGCCTAAGTATATATACCTATGGGTGCGAGTGCCTTCAGGCCTAATTTATTCTATTATCTAGTCTTGGTTAGTTGTCTTATTGTTATCAATATAAGTTAAACAAATCAAAATGACTCAAAAATGCATAAATTAGAATTAAATGTTAAATGGCATTAATATGGGACAAACGGACATATGTAGGCCAAATGACACAAAAACCGATTTTAAGGTGTCTAGATATGATTATTATCATTCATATGGCTATAAATGGTGTAATTATGATTATGATGTGGAAATGAGTTTATGAGTGAATAAGGGCATTTATGACCTGAAAAACATATATGAAATTATTCCTTGCAATGTATAATTACTATATGGTAGCTGACACACTATTTCAATAATGATATGATATATGTTGAGCATTATAGCCTATAAATGATTGATATATGATATTTATGGGATTTTTGGCATGTTTGATATCTAAAGGCATGATTATTGCTTGAAATATGTGTGTTTGCATATAAGACACTAAAATTGTATGTTTGTGATATTAAAATCGATAATAACTTGTGTTGTATATATGGATATGCTAAAACTAACCTTTTTACAAGTTAAAGTGATTACATAAACAAAATCTTGGCACATTGCTTGTTTGCAATGCGTAGGTAACAGGGTAGTAGATTAGAGCCCTAGCTTCTGCATATCAAGAGACATGAAGATAACCCCTGTATGGGTATTTTTGTACTTTTTGTAATAGTGATTGTGATGTAAATGTAATGGGGCAATAGTTAGTGTGCTCTTGTGATCTCAAAGGGATTGGGTCTAATCTGCATTTTACAGTGGATTTTTGTATCAAATATTATAACTATTAACTTTGCTTTTCTGCTTCTCGCATGTTTTTGAGTAGATATATGAGTTTGCATGTGAAAAAGTTAACTGTGGAAAGCCTGAGGCTTATTGTGATTTGTGTTGTGTTTAGAGGGTTAGGAGGGCTTATTGGATTGTAGATGAGATTATTGATATTATAGAAGTGTTTTTAAGTAGGTAAAAATTTGGAAAAGTGTCCCATTATAGCTATTATGCTACTAGATTTTTGACATGATGACCACAATATTTACCTCAGTTTAATTGCCAAAAAGGTTTTTAATGTTTTATTACATATTTGAGTCAACGAATATTTTTCTAAATAAAATTTTTAAATTTTAAAGTGATTTTAGATAATGGAACTGGATATCATTTTGTGTGCACACATCCCCCGTTCGAGTCTGGTGTATGGATCGGGCAGAGGGCACCACATTTAGTGGTATCAAAGCATCCGGTTGGGGTTTCTTTTAGACTTACAGGTTACACAAGAGCACTTTAAGAGTCGTAGTACATTTACATCAAATACTATTACATATGTGGCTCATAATATGTTTCTCTTGCCTATAAATGCTATGCCTGGTAAGAAAGAAGGGGTAAAAAGTCATGCTCCTTCTACCCTAAGACAAGAGGAGGCACAACCTGAGTATGTGACTCCCAATGATGCTGGATATGCTACTCCTAGATAGCAAGGTCCACCTGCTTAGTTGGAAATGGTGCTAGATTATGTCAAGCAAGTGACAATGCCTACTGTGATTACTGCTACTACAGTTGCTAATGTACAAATTATTCCACCTCTAGTGCCACAAGAACAGCTGGCATTCTAGAGGACTTATAAGGAGAGGTTAATTAAGAATAGAGCTGAATTCTTTAAGGGGGAAGACTTAGATGAGTCCAATAGAGCTGAATGCTAGTTAGACCAGATGATCTATATTATGCAGCAGTTGCGATGCCTATAATATGAGTATGCTACATGTGTCACATCAATGCTATCTAAAGAAGCCTTGAAATGGTGGGAAGTAATCACTAAACACAACACAACTACATATATCACATAGGATTTCTTTTTGAAGGAATTCAAGGAAAAATACATGACTGAGCACTACTTGGATTAGAAATACCAAGAATTCATGGATCTTAAGTAGAGACACAAAACAATCTCTGAGTATGAGAAGGAATTTACTCGCCTAAGTTGGTATGTAAAGGCAATGGTAGTGACAGAAGAAGAATGCTATAAGAAGTTTGAGAAGGGGTTGAACTTAGATGTCATGTAACATATTGCTCCTATGAAGATTCGAGACTTTTTAGCCATGGAAGTAGCCTGTCAGACTACAAAAATGGTGAATGAGCCAAAACATAAGTGAGACAGCTTCAAGAAGATATCTTTTGGACATGGGCAATGTAGTTCTAAGTATGCATTTGATAAGAAGCATGAGAGTGGTCAGTCTAAACATTATCAGGGTAAGTAGTTAGATCGATCATAGAGGTCAAAATAGGGTTCTAAAACACAGACCCGAGCATAAACTCAGACTTTAGGTGCTTTTAGATCCACTGTAGGTTGTGCTAGGACACCTACTTGTGAGACTTACTGTAAAAGACATCTAGGGGTATATTAAAGACTCATACCAGGATCTTACTGGGGTTGTGGCTCTAGAGATCATTTTCAAAAAAGATTACTCAGTAAAACCATATGTTCCTTCATAGAAGTAGGATAAAAGAGATATAGGAAGTAGAGTTGGGGCCAATCAGAAAGATAAGATCGAAAACAGAGCTCCAACAAGACAATGTGCCATAAGAGCTAAGGAAAAGGCAAAGGCCACTATGTTATAGCGGGTACATTCCATATCTTTGATTTACCTAGTTTAGCACTGATAGACCCCGGGTCCATATATTCTTATATCTGCACTGTATAGGTTTTAGATCAGTGCTTAGAACTAGATGACCTTAGCTTTGACATGATGGTTAGTAATTCAATAGTACAACATGTTATAGTGAGTAAAGTATGTAAAGATTGTCCATTGTTAGTTCAAAGATAAATCTTCTCTATGGATCCCATTGAATTGTTGTTCAATGAGTTTAATCTTATCTTAAGCATGGATTAGTTATCCAAGTATTATGCCATAGTGGATTCAAAGAAAAGAGGATCACATTACAAGCTAATAACAGGTCAAAAGTGACAGTGTTAGGTGAAAGATCAAATTGCATGACTAATGTAGTACCAGTAATGGTGGCTAAAAGGATAATGCAAAAGGGTTATGAAGCCTATCTTACTTATGTAGTTAACACCACAAAAGATAATAGAAGTTAGTCAAATTCCTATTGTAGTTGAGTTTAGGGATGTTTTCCCAAAAGAGTTACCCAATTTGCCACTAGAGCAGGAGTTAGAATTTAGGATTGAGGTGATGCCAAGCATAACACCAGTTTCCATAGCTCTATATAGAATGGCTTCTATGGAGTTAAAAGAATTGAAGATACAGTTGCAAGAGCTTTTAGATAAGGGTTTCATCAGACTGAGTATTTTGCCATAGGGAGCAATGGTTCTATTTGTCAAGAAGAAGGACAGTACTTTGAGACTTTGCATGGATTATAGACAATTGAACAAAGTCACCATTAAGAACAAGTATCCTTTACCACGGTTCAATGATCTTTTTTATCAATTTAAAGGGGCAAGTGTCTTTTCTAAGATTGATCTTAGATCTGGGTATTATTAGTTGAGAGTAAAAGAGGTAGACATACATAAAACAACTTTCAGGACTAGATATGATCACTATGAGTTCCTAGTGATGCTTTTAGGTTAACTAATGCATCGACGGCATTCATAGACCTCATGAATAGAATATTTAAGCCATTTCTAAATCAATTTGTGGTAGTCTTCATGAATGACATTCTTGTGTATTCCAAGAATTGAGAAGAGCATGAGAAGCATTTATAGATGGCTTTACAAATTTTAAGTGATGAAAAACTCTATGCAAAGCTTAGCAAGTGTGAGATTTGGCTAGAGGAAGTAGCATTTTTGGGGTATATAGCATCGATAGAAGGTATAGGAGTTGATCTTAGTAAGATTCAGGCAGTAATGGAATAGAAACAACTAAGGAACATAATTGAGATCAAGAGTTTCTTAGGATTAGTTGGCTATTATAGAAGGTTTGTCGAGGGGTTTTCTTTGGTTGTAGCCCTCATAACACATTTTTTGAGGAAAGATGTGAAGTTTGAATGGGTTAGGTTGTGTGCCAGATGGTGAGAATTTAAGATAGCAGATTTTGTAAGAAGTGCACAAT
>CANXYI011091401.1:0-10043 GCA_948208565.1 Hura crepitans
CTCAATTTCAAAGTCTAACTCCCGATGTGGTCGCAATCTTGGCAAGTCATCTAAAAACATGTTAGGAAAATCAGACATAATAGATATCTGATCTAAGCTAGGGGTCTGTACACTAGTATCTATGACAGAGGCTAAGAAAGCTTCACATCCCTTTCGAATGAGTCTTTTAGTGGTTATAGTAGAAATCACAAGATGCAGGGAGTCTTTATCACCTACAACAATCACCTCATGCCCATCTGGGGTTTGAAGACTTAAACTCGTCTTTTCATGATCAATAATTGCTCGATGCTCTGATGGCTAGTCCATACCTAGTATGACATCAAACTCATGGAAGGGTAACTCTATCAGATCCGCTGGGAATATCTAATCATGTATCATTAGAGGACAGTGTCTATACATAGTGTTCACTGTCACACTCTGACCTATAGGGTTGCTTACTTGAATATCTAGGTCTATAGATTCTGGTTTAAGTCTCTTATCTCTAGCTTGTGTGGTGCATATGTACGAGTGTGTGGATCCAAGATCTATCAAAACTAGTATAGAAGCATCAAGTAAAGATAATGTACCAATTATGATGTCCAGAGCCTCCACTTCCTCTCGGGCATGAATAGCATACTGCTATGCCGAAGCTCTCACTTCAGTTCTACCCTTCTAACTGGTGGCAGCCTGCTCCTGTCTTGGTGGTGTCAGAGGTCTACCAGTTGTAGCTATAACTGAGGCCTGTGTCTAAACTGCCTCTATTGGCCTCTAAGGGTATTCTCTCTGGTAATGATCTCTGGCTCCACAGATAAAGCATTCACCCTTCCTGTATTGCTAACATTAGCCCCAATGCTTTCTCTAGCAGCTCTCACACATCGGTGGTGCACTCCTGGCAATGGACACAGGGGCACTAGAAGCCTACTGTGATAGAGGTGGTCAAGGTCTAGGAGGATAAGCCTGACCCGTCCTCTGTGAAAGGGCCTGCCTTGGCGACTGTTGGCCTTGTTGCCTCTAGAATTGCTGAAAGTCCCTCAGCTTCTTGCTCCCACCTGGAGCTAAACTAGTCTAGCCTGTTATGAAAGGCCTCTTCCTTTAAAACAATTCTCGCTTCTCTTGTAGCATTTCTTCCATGTCATAGGCTGTTGTAACTAACTTAGAGAAATCTTGAATCTTCGGGGTCGAGATCTGCATCCTTATCTCCACGTTGAGGCCCTTTTCAAACCTCTTGCACTTCTCTTCATCATCTAGTAAGAACTCAACTGCATACCAACTTAGACGGTCAAAATCCTTCTCATACTCTGAAATTATCCTCCTACCTTGTCTTAAGTCAAAGAACTCTTGTCTCTTCTTGTCTTTATAGGAGTCAGGAATATACCTTTTCTTGAACTCCTTTAGAAAGAAGTCCTAAGTTAACTCAGCAGTTGTCTTTCTCCTTTTTAGTCTATCCCACTAGTGATAAGCCTCTTCTTGTAATAAAGATATGGAGCACTTAAAGTACTCCTTTTCAAAACACTCTAACTGCTCCAGTATTCTAGTGGTCCTCTCTAACCAATACTCAGCCTTTGCTGCATCATCCTCCCTCGACCCTAAGAAATCTATAGCCCCCATCTTCTTAACTCTTTCTAAATATGTCTTTTGCAGGGCTAAAGGAGCTAGTAGAGGTGAAAGAGCAATAACAACTGGCATTAGAGTTGGTGCTATAGTGTGTCTCAGCAAATCTACAATCTGTTGCAGCAACGTAGGTGAAGCCTATGCTTAAGGCTGAGGTGGCGGCTAGTAGGTAGTATCACTTGGCTCTAGAGTGGCTGCACTCACCGATGGTTCGTGTATCGTGGTCGGTGCATAACTAGCCACCTCTTCCCTTCGCTCAGGTGGGGTCTGCTCACTCATCACATATAACTATACCAGAAACAATTATCAGCATCAGACAGTGTAGCTTGACTCGACATGACACCCTAGACTCATGCACTCATGTATAGGACGCTTAGGAATGCTTAAACCTACTCTGTTATCACTAAATGTAACACCTCTTACCCATTTCTACCTGAAACATGCAAGGTGTGCCACTTCCCATTGAGGTCACCCATTCTTGGATTTCCCCAGAGGCTTTTCATTTAACTTATTCCCAAGTTTAACCAACTTGACCAACCATGCCCTTATTTCCTTTTTGATTATTTATCCCTTTATTATGTCTTATTTTAGTCCATTAAAACTCCTAACAGGCATTGTTAGACAACTACAGAAAATCGGGTAGTATAACGGCTGCCCAAGTAACTAACCCCATATAAACCTGCGGAGAAAAATACTTCAAATCTCATTTTACAATCACATCCCCCTTCTAGACACTCTGGTCCTCCAGATCACAACAATCATCAACAATATACACACTTCTTAGATCACAGGGTCATAGACCTATCAACACACAATCATGGATAAATAAATTTATATTACTATCCAAAACTGTACACGTATATCAATTTTAGTTGAATAGACACCCCATAACCCACAACATCTCTATATACATGGGTGCATCTATGCAAAACTCAAAAAGAAAAACAAAAGGTACCAAAAGACTCGACAACAGCTACACTGATGATGTCTGGTGCCGATCATCACTCCATCAACTGCCTGTGCATTGGAACACCAACACGCTGAGTATGAAACTCAGTAGTGGAATAAGCTAAATGAAATATGTCTACCATGCATACACGCAATATGCAACAATCAAGGTACATCATATTCATCTTAACTTATCTAAGTCTAGTATACTTTTAAGTTTTGATATTCAATTCAGTCCAGTTTATTAATATTAAAGGCCCATGACAGATAGACAACTCTTTAAAATACTAAATAATGCGACTATCCTATGCAGTGGCCCATATTTTGGACCTAGGTAGCTGCACCTACCTCACCCGATAGTAGGGATCAGTCTGTAGACCTCCTAATATCGGACTAATAGATAGTAAGGATCAGTTCGTAGACCACCTAATATTTGTAAATCACATCAGCATCGTTAAAGGTGGATAGTAGGGATCAGCCATGTGGGACCTCCCATTACCTACAGACAACTAAAGGGTAGTAGGGATAAGCCCAGGTGGACCTCTCAATACCCTACAGTTCAGGGTTCATGTCAGAACCTCGATGGCTACACCTGCAATAACTAACACACAGTAGTGGCCCCAGAAGGACTAAGCTACCTAGCAGCTGCTAACGCCTTAGTTGACCAGTTAATCTATCCAGTGGGTGTCTAACTGATGGGCCAATCACTAATTTAGACCATTAATTTTAGTATTTTTGGTTCTTAAGTCCAATGTTACCCTTAGGCTATGTTTTAAGACAATTTACGCACAAAAATTCCATAACTTTGCCACAGTCGCCAAGTTACTATTCATTTGGTCAGTTTTTGCAACTGACACTATTAATTTGGTTATTTTGGTATTTTGTACCCTACCAATGCCAACCATATCAAGTTTAATTTTCATCCTTTTCTTTCCATATTCACCTATGTGTCATACTCATATCACAAGACCCAATGTCATGCCATTACAACTTTCATTTCACACTTGTACCTTTCACTTCCATTTCATAATATTTTGGTGCCAAAGATGTCACTATTCAAAATTCATTTTAGGGTATAATTTGTATCTATCCTAAGCTCCCTAATTTCACTCATAACATGCTATAATCATGCCTACACCTACCATGCACAATGTCACACACATTTCGGCGATAATGCACTCACACACTTACACATATATTTTACCCCAAATTAACATACCATACTTGTTATTTTCATGCCAAAAATACCAATATAACCTAATTTTACCAAACTACCACACATCCACCCAAGTTTATGCAATTCCATACAAGTTTTACACACAAAACTTAACATACATATGAGACATATCAAATTTAACTTATTCCACATACCTAGGGTGTGAGAACACCCTTTTCTCCACCACTTTTATGCTTGTTTTCGTAGTGTTCCTTACTTAGATGGTTAAACCCTAAACATATACAAATCTCACCTTAGAAAAATTCTCAAAAATAATCTAGAGCTCCAAATGAAAATCTAAAATTATAGGAATTCTTAGAATACCCTAATCTACCCATATCAAAAATAAAAAGTGAGTTTGGACCACTTACACAACAATTTGTCACTATTCACTCAAGTGACAAATCTCCCCATTTAGGCTCCTTTTCTCAATTTTCTTTGGAGAATTGATTTCTATGGATGATGGAGGTTTGATTTCCTATAATTTTTGTGAAGTTTGAAGGATAGAGGAGAGAGAAAATGAAGGATTATATAGGCAAGAATGGTGGAATAGCGTCGGCTTCTCTTGGTTCTTGAGGTTGAAGATGATTTTGGCACATGTGAGGAGGTTCACATGTGTAGCCCCTTAAGTATGGAGGCTTGGATGCATAAAATTAGGACACATGGTAGTCCAATGGCTATAATTCGTTTTATGTTACTTTTGGCTTCAGCAATTCACAGAAAATTCTATGGGCCTCGAAAAATTCTCATTTTAGTTTTAAAAATCCTCAATTAGTGTAACTAAGGCCAACATAAAATTTTAAGTCAAAATTCAATAGTTGACTTTTTGGTACTATTCACCCGCTAAAATAAAATATTTTAAAAAAATATCTATTGACCTCAGAAAATTATAATTCCTCCTCCATCCTACTTAGTGGAATTTTTGAGGTTCAAGGTATGGTATTTTCGGGACTGTTTGGGCACATCCCGGGGCTGTCTCGGCCCGACCTCATTTTATCTCCTTATCCATTAGTTCTTGACTCGAAATGATTTATTGGTTTTGCTAAATTTTTTAATTTATTTGTTTTCCCTATTTTCAGGCTCGTCAAAGTTTTATGACCAATACGCTAGTCATTAGACTCGTAATGATGACTCGCATTGCGGGGAACATCATTCGGGCTTAGAAGGTACTATTCATAAGACCTTGACTTACGGGCGTTACATCGATTGTCCATTCAATAAAACCACACCTTCTATAAATCTTAGAATTCATAATTAAACTTAGTTAATTCCTTAACTAAGGTAAATCTAATGTCTCATAATCTCATAAGTGTTAAGCTAAATCCTAAGTAGTGACCCTTCTGTGGGATACATGGCTGTGTCTAAAGGGTAGTGTGTTACATAACCAAACATTACAAATTGAGTTTCTTAAATCCATGCTTGAAGAAGCAGTTCCCAATTATGACAAAATTATCCTTGGAGATGGTAGAATTTTATTAATTACAGTAGTTAAAAAAACTTTCTAGTTAATGCTCCGGTCCAAGGAATGATAGAAGGAAAACAAATAGCAGAGGAGCTTCTTTTGAGGCCGAGAGAAAGGAGTCTTAGCCTGGGATTCAAATTCGAGACATATAAGATGTGGTAGAAGGTGGCCAAAAGTCATAAAAGGCAACTTGAAGAAAAAGACTTACAAATGGCCTAAGCATAAGAAGATGATAACCTAAACTGGGATGTCCAGGTTAGAGAACATTAATAAAGTGATGCATCATCCATGATGCCAACATAAATAATAAAGCATTAAAACAATCTCAAGATTCTGAAAAGATAAAGAGGCATCCAGTAAGCCACGTGTCCCAGTTTTATAAGGTTGTAAGATTGTCTCATATCTTATCTTATCTATAAGATAAGATTCCTGCAAATTATTGTACTTAGCTAGATAATGGGACCAGAGACACCAACTGCCAATTTAATTTATTTATTTTCAACTATTGTATGGCTTTTGTGTTGGAAAAAAGTACTAGAGACACTAGCTTTTATATCTATAAATACCCCTCAGCACTCTATTGCTAAGGGTGTAGAAATAAAATTAGAATTTCCTTATACGAGTTTAAAAAACCTTTTTAAGAAAGTTCTGCTATCATATACCTTTATAGCCTCCAAAATGGTCTAAGAGGAGTGCTAGTGTAAGGCCCGCTAAAAATGGATAAAGGGCAGTTATAACACAAAAGATCCTTCATACCTTTAAGGTGTCTCCGGTGACAAGAGTAGAGCAGAGCTGTGACAACCTTTACCTGATCCAATTGTTGGACCTAGATGAAGAATATCACATAACCATATCATCTCACTGTATCTGATTCACTTTTCGTTAACCCAAAAATTAACCTACAGAAAATATACTTCTATATTCACATATTCATCAATCTCCAACACTGGATCCTTTTGATCCTCTCAATAGTATCAATTAGTCCATATATCAAGCATTCTCAACACATTAGCACCATTCATAGCTCTATTATTTTCATCACACCATTCACACACATACATATAATTACAACATATGTGTATAAAGCATTTAGGCTACAAAAATTAATACAGATTTGTTTAGGGCCCACTACCCTTATTTCAATATGAGTGCCATCTAGCCAATATATAATACAGCATGAGTTATAAAACTATACTAAGGGGGGCTTGATGTGTTACACTGCTACTGTGAGGTCGAGTTGGAACTGATTGTCTACTACTTATGCATTGAAGCATGATGTGCTAAGCAAAATGCTTAGTGGTGTATTCAATGAAATTTATATTAAGATGATAACACAAGTGATTACAATGTCAAG
Organism: Hura crepitans; assembly: GCA_948208565.1. NCBI lineage: Eukaryota > Viridiplantae > Streptophyta > Magnoliopsida > Malpighiales > Euphorbiaceae > Hura > Hura crepitans. The sequence continues at coordinate 6,571 of CANXYI011091401.1, forward strand.
CAAAAGCATGCATGTCATGCAAAGGAGGAATGTAAACATAGGTGAATTAAGTATGAGCTTAACTTATGATTTACCTTACTTTATGATTATTTAGCAATCCCATATAAATATTTTTACATTTTTTTCTCTTTTCATTTTCTAACCATTTTAACTCATGTTATTTATTCATTCAGCCCATACTTGAAAGACAAAACTCTGATACTAGATATCGGGATCTTGACCCTGTGGGTCTCTATGCAGTGGCCTATATTTTGGACCTTACTGTGGTTGCACCCGCATAGGTAGTTGTGTAGTGGCCTACTTAGATCTTACTATTCTTGCACCAATATATATAAGGTGAAAGTGTAGTAGCCTTATTAGACCTTAATGTTACTGCACCAGCATAGGTAAAGTGCAGTGGCCCTATTGGACTTTATTGCTGCTACACCAGCATGGTAAATGTGCAATGACCTTATTGGACCTTACTACTACTACACTAGCATGATATACATATAAATAAATGTGTAGTGGCCTTATTGGACCTTACTGCTATTGCACTAGCATAGTATGGTACTATGGTGTCCTAGAAGATGCTAACTTCCAAGTTGATCGGTCAATCTATCCATTCTAGGTTGTCAAAGTCATATGGGATTCATTTTAATCTCATTTAATCCCATGCGTACGAGCCTTTTATTACATGAGCATAATATAGACTACTTTAATGCACATCTCATTAGGTCTTCACAATGTCACATTGATTTACTTGCTTAAATTACTATTATTATTACATGTTTATTTTTTTAATCTTATATAATGCATTACACTGTATTATCAAAACGTGTGCTACTATGTCCTACCATTTCAGCTCCACTGATCATTTTATTTCCCAATGAGTATAACTAGATATCCACATCTTAATTAGTTCTTTTTTTCATATATTTTCTTCCTATTTATTCTATACCCATGATATTTACTCTTAATATACCAACTTATTTTTATGTTCACCCATTTCCATCTATTCGACCATATGGTTTATTACCCCATTCACTTAAGTTTTTGAGCACACTACGATTTCCTCTTATTTTAAATCATCCCATGCACCATTATCAACATTATATCATGTACATATCTCACACTTATACCTTGTACACCATTCGACCACAATTTGAAATACACTTTCTCGTGCTTTCTTTTTTTCACACTTAGTTTATACATGTTTTAAACAATTATTCAAGAACATTACACCATTAATTAAGCTTTAATTCATATATATGCCTAAGTAACACCATTTGGCCATACCTAGGGATATTCACTATCATTCTTCTCCAATTAATTATTTGTTCTAAACATGCTCTAAACATTTATTTAAGGCCATTTACATATAAATTAAGCTATAATTCTTACTTATGTACAAATGATATATGTAACATACACATGCACACACACACTTGAACAAATTAATATATAATTCATTGAGTACACTTACTAACTCTCTAATTGGGATAAACTTAGGCTCTCTAATCCTTTCCTTGCCTTTCCCTTACAAATCACCACTTTTCTCTACAAATATAATAGATTTTAGGTTAGAAAAATTCCTAAAAAATTCTATACTACTCAAAATTGTAATCTAAGGAACACCTTATTGGCATTGAATAACAACTTAGAAAAATATGAAACCTTGAATTGAAACACTTACCCACAAATTGGTCACTATTCACTTAAGTAGTGAAACATCAAAACAAGCTTTGTTTTTGTAGCTTTCTCCCTAGAATAGTAATCTAGGGGTGATAGAGGCTAATATAACATGAAAATCTAGCTTAAGAATGTGGATTTTGGTGAAGCAAAGAAGAAAAAAAAAGGTAAAAGGAGGCATCAATCGAGGGAGGTGGAAAAGATGACTTTTTAGTGTTTAGTTTCAAATAAAACTCTCTTATATATTAGGAAATAAAGGTCTAGATATGAGCCACTTGGTAAATCCAATGGCTAACATTAATTTCCCAAAATTTTACCCTAAAAAATTAATTTCATAATTTTGGTATGTTAATAAAATTCTATTTTTACATCATTAACTAGGAAAATCCATAATTCACCTCTCTTAAGAAAACTGTAATTAAAAACTGAAAGGAGCTAATTTAATTAAACCCTTACGTTCTAAATTAATTTCGTTAAATTAATTCTTAGTGTTAGAAAATTATAATTCCCTCATCATAGGCATATTTAGAATTTTTTACCATCATGTCATGCTATTCCTGGATTTTTTTGAGCATAAATCGATTCTTTTATTATTCAGCTTAAACTAAGTCACTATTCCCGAGACATTACCGTACGGGCTTTAATTACATATTTAACCATTAAATAAATTCACTTTTACTTCAAACTTTACCCAATATTAAGTTATAATATTTCCTCTCATCATGTTCAAATAGTTTACTCGAGCTTTTAGAAGCACTATTTGAAACAACCCGAAAATTTCTTGAATTTTATGAATAATATTTTTTTTGAGATAAATAGTACACTCGAGGCTCTGGGTGTACGAAAGTTATTAGATGAAAATATTAGTTATAAAATAATTTTGGGTAAAGTTTAAAGTTAATCAGAGTTCATTTGAATGGTTAAAAATTCTAAGAAAAAATTTTCGACAGTGTCTTGTGAATAGTGACTAAGGCAAAGGTGAACTGAAAATAATTTTCAAAGTTGCTAAAAAATTTCCAAATACTGTACGTCTTGATACTCAAAAATTGCACTGAGTCTAATGGAATTGGAATCAGAATTTTCAAAGATCGAAAAGTATTTTTTTGAATTTTGAGAAGCGTAAAATTGATATTTTAATTCGGTTTTCTTTGATTTTTGAACCTTAATTTTTACAGTATTTAAAGACCTAATTTATCTAATTTCTAGAAGTGGAATGATAGAAAAAAAGACTTAAAATAGGGAAGAAATGAATTTTTAAAGAATTAAAAATTAATTATTTTTCACCTATAAATACTTCATTAACTTTGACTTTTTGGGCCAAAGTAACATATTCTCCTCCCAACCAGCCCCGAAAGCCGATAGCCTTCTAAGGTAAGTTTTTCCATTTTTCTTCATTAATTCATGTAAAATTAAGCTTAAATTCACAAAATACTTAAATCAAATAAGTTTATAAAGGTTCTAGTCAATATATGGGGCAATATTTCGAAGAAAAATGAATGATTTTTCAGGTTTTTGGGTTAAAGGGGTAATGCCCATTTTTTGATTGGGTAAGATTTTTGAGGAATCGATATTTTTCTCATGTTAAGTAGGTACTTAAGAGTTGAAAAATGTGATCGTTTGAATTTTTTTGGGTATCATATGAATTTTTACAATTTTTCTAAAATCGAATCTGTAATGGGCAGTTGCCAAAACGGAGCAAGAGCACGATAAGGGCAAGGCGAAGGTTTAGATGATCCTTATAAGGTATTTCAGGCATGTTAGGTATGTGTAATTAATATATACATAATGTACACTATATATAT
>CANXYI011091501.1:0-11707 GCA_948208565.1 Hura crepitans
AAAAATACTCATTCTAGTTTTAAAAATCCTCGATTAGTGTCACTAAGGCTCATGTAAAATTTCAATTCAAAATTTTGACAGTTGACTTTTTGATACTATTCACTCATCAGAATAAAATATTCAGAAAAAATATCAAATGACCTTAGAAAATTAAAATTCCTCCTTCATTATAGTCATTGGAAATTTTGAGGTTTAGGGTATGGTATTTTTAAGACTGTCTGAGCACATCTTGAGGCTGTCCCAACACAAACTCATTTTATCTCCTTATACACTAGTTCTTGATCCAAAATGATTTATTAGTTCTACTAAAATTTTAAATTCATTCATTTTATCCATTTTTAGGCCCATCAAAATTTTATGACCAGTACGCCTTTTTCTGGCCTCGTGGCAATGCCCCGCACATCAGGGAACATCCCTTAGGCCCAAAAGGTATTGTTCATAAAACCTTAACTTACGGGTATTACATAATGTGAAAGAAAGTAATTACAATCACATATTGTAATCTAGGATAGGTAAGTGGCATGAAATGAGTATGCATAAGCTATAATAACATGACAACCTAAAATGACTAAACAATAATAATACAACAAAGGAAAAATGCATAAACATTGAGTAACATGTCCACTAGCAGAATGCCTGCTTGCTATGAATGCATATGCATAAGTGTGCATATTTTATCAAATACACCACTAAGCTTTACGCTTAACGCACCATGTATTTTGATGCATAGGTCATAGATAGATCTAGTTTTGACTCACCTTCAAGACAGCAGTGTGGTGAAGACTGTCTCCTATTTTGATGTAGATAAAGCTAGTTGGCACTTATATGTGTAGAAATTAGGTATGGGTCCAAGGTGGTCATGTATATATGTAGTTTGTCGAAGTACATTGTTCATGTAAACTAAATAGATAGATACTAGTAGTGTATGATTATTATTTGATATGTACTTGATGCAGTGTGATATTGAGATTGTGATATATATTATGATCATGATATGACTGATGTCACTATATACTAGTTTATGATATTGGAGGTTCATTATAAAAGTGCTTTTTCTATAGGCTTATTTTGGGACATGGTATTGAGCAGCAGTTATGTTGTTGGATTTTTGTTAGAATGAAATAGTAGCACCTTACATTTTTGTGTCAATGACATTGGTTTAAAGTATACTTGGGGCTAAGATAATCATGATATAAATATGCTTAACATGGTGTTAAGAAGATAATTGTAAGATTGGTTAGCATACCATCTTTTATTTAAACTGGCAATGGTTCCAATAGGAGGTGCCACAATATGCCATCTCTCATTTGGATCTAACTATAAGGTGGGGGTAAGGGGTGTCACAGAAGTTATCTTTTCCTTAAATTCTATGATACCCCTGACTTGACCCCGTAGTCATATTGAAATGAGAGATGGCATATTACGACATCTCCTATTTGAACCATTCCTAGTTCGAATGAGAGATGGCATGTTAACTAGTTTTACCATTATCTATCATGTGTAGCTTCAAAACCAATGTTATAGATACAATTTTTAAAAGTCTTATTATTTCATTTTGATGAAAATTTGGTAGCATAACTACTATTCGATAACATGTCCCAAAATAAACTTATGAAAATGACTCTTTTATATAATTTCACAACTCAAACTCAGTCTCCTATGTCCTTTTGACACTTTAACATCATGAATCAATAGTGTACATAGTGGCATCATTCATACATTTCAATTACAATATACACTACAGTCATAATATCATAATATATCATTCATGACATATATACTAATCATACATTACCAATGTATGTCTATGCTATTTTACATAAGTACTATATTAATAATCTACACATCATTACCTGGACTATACCCTACTTATCTATATATGAGTGCTGCTAACTACATTTACATCACACAAAAAAATATTAAATTATACCTAGTTAAGGTTATCTGCACTGCACTTTGTCCTTAAAGCTGTCTGGTGGTAGGATCTATCCATAACCTATGCATCAAGAAAACACAATACGCTAAGCATAATGCTTAGTGGTGTATTCAATAAAATATGTATACTAATATACATGCAATCATGGCTTATATACATCTTCATGTTAGCCAAGTTACCTAGTATTTGTACAATCTTCATTTTCTATGTTATTATTCATGAATTGTTTAAGTCTTAGTATAATTACCATTTATGTGTACTCTTTGATTTTATGTATTTAGCTCTCTTCTTATATACTTACCTATTTTAAGTTCCTTTGTGTAATTCTAACTTATTTATTCTATGTTTTTGGGTGCCTATCTTAAGTTGATTTTTTAATTTATCTAACTAGTTATCATGTTGATACCATTTTGGTCTATGTTTCCTATGTTGTTAACCTATAGTTGTTTAATTACTTATCCTATGATTTTATCTCACATTTATGTTATTTAACCTCTTTAAGTTGTTACCCTACCCTAAGTTATGATAAGCCATTAACGGTAGTTTTTTTCATATTTATATGTCATTATTAATCAAGTCATCATGTCATTACACGTGAACTATTTTAAGATGTAAACTTAGTATCAATTATGTATAAATGCGAGCTTATTTGTATTCAACTTATTACTACATGTCCATATATGTATATATCTTCATTAAATTATATGAATTCTAATTAGGTTAGTCATGATCTTAAGGTTAGGTCATTTTCTAGTTGCCGAGTTGCCGCTTATAACTACTTATTTATCCATTTACATAAATTTATTTTGCATTTATGTCATTTATATTGTAGCCTATATTTATAAAATACATATCCAAATATTGGACATCAAGATCATGATATGTAGTGGTCCATATGTTGAACCTTATGTTGCTATACTAGTGATAATGTGTAGTAGTCCTACTAAACATCATGGTGGCCACATCTACTTTTGATTATGTGTGGTGGCTTTATTAGACCAATTTGTGGCTGCACCTACATAAAATAATCAAATAATCAAATATCAGGAGCTTAAATATAATCTATGGACACTAACCATGAGGGCCCTAATCCTGACCATAAAGGTCCTCGTATTGACCATAAAGGTCTCAATCCTAACCATAGAGCCTAACTATAAAGGTCTCACTCCTAACCACAAATGTCTCAACCCAATAATCTAGAAATCCATAATTAAGCATGAAAGTGCCCTAGTAGCTGCTATTCCTTAGTTGACCAATCAACCTCCTAGTAAGCTGTCTAATGTATATAGCCTATTAGGTTTCCAATTTGGTTATTTATCACTTACATTACTCATAGTTACAACTTCAATTGCTTTACAATATCAATATCAAGAACACATATCAAATTATGAGTTTTATTATGCATATCACATGATACCTAGCCCACTTAGCTAGTATTATCTACTTTAGCCTGAGTTGCTCGGTCACCTTATGGATTTGTCCTTTAGGCCTAAGTTGCTTGGACACCTAAAAGTTCACTAAGGGTACCAGGGCTTAATATATTTGGCATTTACCATTTTCCCTCCTTTTTGATGTGGGATAGGTTGCCTATCCATCCTCAGCATGGCCACCCCACCTTAAGATCGAGCATCCTTGCTTGTGACACAATACTAGAGAGGGTCAGGCTCTGATATCAATTTTATATATTGAGTTTTGGTACCCCTGGTTAGCATGCTTTTAGGTGTCCAAGCAACTTGGGCCTAAGGGACAAATATGTGAGGTGATTGAGAAACTCAAGCCCAAGTGGACAATATTAGCTAGGAAGGCTGGCCATTACAATTGGCACCAAAGCTCCAATTTAGGCATTCTTAGTTAACATATGAGTGCTTTAGAGTTTAGAGTATACATCACATGACTTTTGATGTTGAGGCTTATTAAATTGTTCTCTTACTAATAGATATGATGAGTGTTTCATCACAATGTAGCGAAGAGGAAATTGAGAGTCATACTCTAACCACTGTAGCACTTAAGGCTATAAGAGTTGGGTTTACATTGGTTATTGCCATAAGATATGCACCAACAGTAGGACAAGCCCCACTAGTATTCTTACAGGAGATGTTACATCTTTTGAGATAGGCTACAACTATTGCTCCACCACTAACACAGTAGCCAAAGGTTCAATTAGCTCTCTAGAAGACTTATCTTAAGAGAGTTAAGAAAATGGGAGCCAAATATTTCAAGGGAGAAGGCAAAATAGAGCCAGGGAAGGTAGAGTACTAGTTAGATCACATAAAGAAGATTATGAAACAAATGCGGTGCACATTGAAAGAAAAAGTGATATGTGTCACATCACTCCTACAAAAAGAGGCATCTAAAATGGTGGGAGGATTTTAACAAAGATAAAATTGAGGATTAGTTGACATGGGAGTTCTTCTGAGTTGAATTTCACAAGAAGCATATCACAAAGGATTACCTTGATGATAAGAGGCAATAATTTATAGATTTTAATCAAGATCAAAAAAGTATAGGAGAATATGAGAAGGAGTTTGCCATGCTTAGCAGATATGTTAAGGACACCATCATGACAGAGGTAGACAAATGTAAGAGATTTAAGAAGGGTCTATATATTGCTATCAAGTCTCAAGTGGTGCCGATGAAGATTAGAGATTTCTCTCAATTAGTATCAATGTGTCATTCTACCAAAGGGGTACAGAGAAAGAAGAAAGAGTTCTACCAGAAGAAGAGATTTACTATTCAAAGAGCATCCAGTGTTGCTTCACAATCAAGTAAGAAATATAAGGGTTTTCAGTATGTTTATGCATAATAGTCTTGAAAGCAAAGGCAGACATAAAAAGTAGTAGAGTGGTAAGAGTAAGGCTAGATAGTAATAGCCTCAGGCTATTAGTACACCAAGGTTGATAGTTAAGAGCAATCAAGTTCCTTAGTGTTAGACATGTTTCATGAGGCATAAGGGAGATTATTAGAGGAACAAGATGGGTGTTTGTTTTAGATGTATATTATCAGGTCATATTCATAAAGATAGTCCTAAGGGATAAAATGTTGTATAAAGATTAGTACTTACATATGTTAAAGGTCAGAAGAAAGGCTGAAGAGAGAGAGCTAATAAAGCTCAGAGGGATAGGTCATAGTCTAAAGCTGAGCATAGAGCGCTTACTAGATAGTACACCATTAAAGCTCGAGAGGATGGTAATAAGCTAGACATTATAGCTGGTACTTTTCTCCTTTTAGACACTCTTATTCAGCTTTAATTGATCCGAGGTTTACACATTCATATGTTTCTAGATCATGGGTATAAGACTAAGGGCTATTTTTAGAACCATTTAACATAGAGAACATGGGTAGTAACCTTATAAGCCAACATATGGTAATTGATCGAATATATAAAGATTGCCCTTTATGTATACAAAACCATCAATTTGTTGCCAATCTAATAGAACTACCTTTTGATGTGTTTGATTGATATTTTTCATGGATTGGTTATCCAAATATCAAGCAAATTTAGATTGCAAGCATAAGAAGTTGACTCTCTAAGCTAATGATAAGTTTAAAATCACAATTGTTAGAGAGAGGGTCAACTTCTTGTCTATTGTAATATCTACAATTGTAGCTAGGTGGATGATGAGAAAAGGTTGTCAAGCATATCTTGCCCATGTATATGACATAAGAACAAAATACCTAGATGCCAGTAGCATACCAGTGGTGGCTGAGTTTGTTGATGTTTTTCTAGAAGAATTACCGAGTTTGCCTCTAAAAAGGGAATATGAGTTTAGTATTGAAGTTTTACCTAGTATTGTTCCAATATCTATAGCACTATATCGGATGGCGCTAGCTGAGTTAAATGAGTTAAAGGTGCAGTTGCAAGAGTTACTAGATAAAGGCTTTATCAGATTCAGTGTTTTGCCATGGAGAGCACTAATTTTATTTGTTAAAGAGAAAGATGGTTCACTTTAGTTATATGTGGACTATAGATAGTTGACTAAAGTGACCATTAAGAACAAGTATCTTTTTCCATAGATTGATAATGTGTTTGATCAACTTAGATAAGCTGGAGTCTTCTTTAAGACAGAATTAAGATCTAGGTACTACCAACTAAGAGTGAGAGAATCAAATGTGGCAAAAACTACTTTTAAGATGAGGTATGGTTATTATGAGTTCTTGGTAATGCCATTTGGGTTTATGAATGCTCCTATAGCATTCATGGACATGATGAATAGAGTCTTTAGACCTTATCTTAACCATTTTGTAGTAGTTTTTATAAATGATATTCTGGTCTACTTGAAAAACAAGGAAGAGCATGAACAACATTTGAGAACAACTCTTTAGATTCTAAGAGAAGAAAAACTCTATGCCAAGCTTAGTAAAGGTGAGTTTTGGTTGAGTGAAGTATCTTTCTTGGGACATATAGCATCAGCCAATGGTATTCGAGTTGATTATTACAAGATTAAAGCATTGATGGAGTGGATGCCACTAAGGAACACCATAGAGATTAGGAGTTTCCTAGGGTTGCCAAGTTATTATAAATGGTTTGTCAAAGGGTTTTCATTAATAGTAGCCCTATGACGTGGTTATTGAGGAAAGATGTTGAGTTTATCTAGGACGACAAATGTTAAGAAAGTTTTGACAAGATTAAGGTTATATTGACAGAAGGTCCGATTCTTATATAGCGAGTTTCAAGAAAGGACTTCACCATTTATTATGATGCATCTCTTAATGGGCTAAGGTGTGCTCTGATGCAAGATGACAAGGTTGTTGCCTATGCTTTAAGGCAATTGAATCCACATTAGAAGAATTACCCTAGTTATGAAGTAATGCCTATGTTTTTAGGCTCCGTGAATAGTGCAACTAAATTTGGGGAGTGTGCTTAAGGTGCGGGGTCACTTGCATGTAAACTGAGGTAGCAACACTTGTCATGGAACTTTAAGGGGCTTTAAATTGATGGAAAAAGAAAAATTTTTAAATTTAGTAGAACCAATAATTTATTTTAGACTATAAGCTACCTATTTGTGTAATAAAAATTTTTCGGGCTAGGAATGACTTAGGATGAGCCTGGGTGGACCCAAAAATATCAGACCCTGAAGCTTAAAAATTTCATTGAGTCCATTAGTGAAAGAATTTTTGAATTTTGAGGTTATTTGCAAATTCTTATAATTTTCGAGGTTAAAACACAAATTGAGGCAGTCTAAAAATTACCTTATCGATGGAATTTGGCTACAAAAATTTACAGGCATATAAAAGGGATTAAAATATGAATTTTGAAATAAACAACATAATTTTTTGAGGTCCATGTGAATTTTGGTGAATTTATGAAGTTTTCTAAAAAACTTAAGCCATTTCAAGATGGTTTGGGTGGTTGTGGGACTATTTAGACATTTGTCTTAAGGCCTATGCCAAGTGGCATATGACCTTGACAAGTGGACAATTCTATTTAAACAAAATGAAAATTCCTTCCCCTGTGCTGCTAGAAAATTGATGCCACCTTCAAGAGAACCCACCATTTTCACCATCATCTTCACACCATTTCTAAAAGTTCTCACTTTCTAAATTCATTCTTAGCTGTTAGGGATCTAAGGGAAAAGGAATCATAGCAAAAGGGGCATCCATGAATTAATTAAGAATCTCTAAAGTTTCTTGGACAGAAGCTGTCCAATAAGTATACAAGGTGAGTACTATGGCTTTTTCCTTCTATTTCCTTCATTCTCTTGGGCTATAAATGGCTATTTAGGATGTCTAAGGCATAATACAATGTGGTTTAATGGTTTTATAGGTGATTCAAGAAGAGAAAAGCTTAAAGAAGGGGAGGAAAAACATTCGTGAAGTGGGCTAGAAGTTTGGTTTGGAGGCTTAAAGTATAGAATCTTCATTTCTTGAATATAAGGTAAGTGAATTCAAGTATTCACTTCATGCCCCTAAAATTCAATAGCTTCTCTTTTTGGTTTAAGAATGGTTTAAGCTCACTAATTAACTTAGATAGGTAGTTTCATTAAAGAATGGTATTATATGGCTTAATGGAGTGTAAATTGAGTGGTTGTGTGATGAGAAAAAAATGGAATTAGTGTCAAACTCTTAGTAGCCGAGAGGTTTGCAAGGACTTAGATGTATGTTCATGGTGCTTGATGTGTAAAGGAATGATGGTAGTGTTAATATATGATGACATTACTTATTATTAGATCGAAAAGTGCATGATTGGCATAAAGTGTGGATGTAACCAAGAGGTGTGAGTGTGGGTTATGGCATGAATATTGGATGTATGATATGTGAATCATGGTAGAAATTAGATGTTGGCATAGAAATACATGTATAGAAGGTGATTTTAGTGAAACAAAGCATGTATATGTGTGTGTGATGTAGGGCTAAGGCATGTTTGGCTTGTGTAATGGCATGGTATGCATGGTATAAGGTACATATGTGTGTGTGTGTGTGTTTGTGTATATATGCTAGCATGGTAATGTTTAAGATACATGTATGATAAGTGATGCAAAATTGCATGTAACGGCTATGAACCTCTTAGTGGTCGAGAGGTATGGGTGCCATGGGGAGGCATGGTAAGTATGGCATGTGGTGATGCTTAATGTATATGGTTGACATGAGATTGTGTGCATGTGATGCATGGTATAGAATTGGCATGAATTTAGTGATGGACATACTTAAAATGGCTTGAAATGTAATCAAGAAATGGCATGAAAGATGACTTGAAAATGACATTAAACTTGGCTAGGAAAAGACTTCAAAAGAGCTTGTAATTGTGCTTTTAAGGGTTATAAACTTCGACTAAATAATATGCCATAATGTATGCCTTTGTGGGCTATGTCTTGTGATTGAATGCAATGGCTTTTGAGTCTTTGTTTTGGTATTATAAATGGCCTATGATTGTATGGCTTAGGCCTTATAAACCTGATGTGAATAGGGTTGAAAACTGCTTAGAAAAAGACTAAGAAATAAACCTAGAAAGCTTATTTCAACTTGCCATAATAACCTATAACTGTCCAGTTGACCATTACCTGAACTAATAATACCACTGGATAGTAAATGGCATATAATTGTGAAATATTTATGAAATAAAGTCTAGCATAATATACCATAATTATTAGCAACTACGCTCTTTAGAAATACTTTTAAGAATTCACTCGGTACAACCTATTTGTGGCCATACGAGACCGAGTTAAATTTCAACGGTGCCATAAAATTTATAACTATCTATTTTTAATTTAATAATATTATAAAAAGTTAATTAATAAAGAAATTTACATAAATTGAGGTTAAATGGCCCATTAGTTAGACACCCACTGGATGGGTTGATCGGTCAACTTAGAAATTTTTAGCAGCTACTGCACTATCTATTTTTTAGATAGGGCCAGTACAACAGCCTAGGTCCCTATTGGGGCCACTGTACTAGTCTATTAGATAGGTAACTTTCTATCATTGCTACATGATGCCAGTTATTGAACTTTAACCAATGCAGTGGAGTAAGTCTCGAAGGGCCACTACACTATTTGTTAGATAGACTAGTCTGCTAGGCAGACATAGTTACCCTATCATAGATATTTAAAATAATGCTAATACAATGATAAAGGTCTTAGAGGGCCACTATACTAGTCTATTAGACAGACTAGTCTGCTAGGCAGACTGCGCCTCATTATCTGTACCTTGGGTGTTATAACTTAACTAGGTCGGTGCATCGATCGGGGTCTAAAATATGGACCACTGCACTATTTTATTCCCTTTGGATCCAGTGTCTATCAGTGTTATCTTTCTAAGTGGGCCAGCTAAAGTAAATTAAATAAGAGCAATATAATTTACCTATGACATTAAAATATAATACAAGGACATTTTGGTAATTTGACATGTGTAATACTTCTTTGCTTAATTATTAAAGGTTATGTATGCAATGGTTAATAATGATCTTAAAACTATAATTTACATAAGTTAAAATGATTAGTTGGGTAATTACTGATAGAGACACCATAGGGGTAATTTTGTAATTTTGCATGCTATTAATCTAGGTTGTACCTTGAAATTGGAAAAAGACAAGAGTATGAGTATATATGCATGAATAAACTATTGGACATGTTTTTAATGCTTGAATTCACCACTAAGTATATTATATACTTAGCATACCTATTTTGATGTGTAGGTAATCAAAATAAAGATAGAGCCTCGTAAAGCGTGTAGTTATTTGTGTCCTTTATGTTTTCCTTGGGTCGATCAAATTGAAATAGCCAAAAACTTGACCTAAGCCTCACTCCTTAAGTCTTAAAAGATGAGAAGGAAGCTAGAGGAATCTAGGGTGATTCCTATTTAATTAGCCTAGGAGGATCAAGTTGGGCACCATAAGATAGGAGTCACCACCCAGCTAGAGCCAAGAAATACCTTATAGGACTAAAACTAGAGTGGTTCAAAAGCCTACTCTTATTTATACCACAAATTAATATGGAAATTTGGTTTGAATTTATAATATTATTCCTTTTCTCAAGCAACATTTTACAATTAATGTAAATCACATAATCACGTATGAGAATTTACAAAATATATTTACTGAAAAATAAATAGGTGTTTGGAATTGAAATATCATACATGAAATTAGGCAATTGATTGTCTCAAGAACTTTGGTTCTCGTATGCTAATTTTAGAAAATGGATTTTATTATAGTGACTTTTATTAAAATTAGATGATTGGTTTGAGAACTTTTCATTCTTGTATGCTAATTTTGGAAAATGGATTTTATTGTAGTGACTTTTACTAAAATCGGATGATTGGTTTAAGAACTTTGGTTCTTGTATGCTAATTTTGGAAAATAGATTTTTATTGTAACTTTTATTAAGAAGGAATCAAAATTTATTTTATTAGCAAAATAACAATTTATTGGGTAAAAATATGAATTTTGGTTATTATTTCTTTTTAACGTGCAAAATCATTTTCTACCTAATTTGGCATTCATGGAGTATTTCGGGATTGAATTGGGTGATGGATTTAATTTGAGAACTTTAGTTCTCACATGTCAATTTTAGGAAAATAATTTTTCTTTATTGTGACTTTTATTAAGAAAAATCAAAACCCATTTTATTTAAAAAAATACAAATTAATTAAATAAAAATATTTTGGTTATTTTTCCAATCGCATGAAAAATCATTTTTTCTAATTATTTTAGCATTCATGGAATACACAGGGAAGTAATTCAACAATAAAAATATAACACATGGCAATTACCTAAAATATATCCTAACTGAATAAATAATGAAAATAAAATTACATTTTTAAGACACCTAAAATACAGTCTAACTAGAAATAGGAGATAATGAAAAAAATCAGCAAAAAGTCACATAGAATACAAAATAAATTAGACAGCAGAAAATAATGGGTCGCTAAAAGATTACTTCACCAAGATTTAATGAGGTGGCAAAAAAATATAATTGTTAGATCCCAAATAATCAAACAATTCACATGACAACAACAAAAATAATATATTAGTATATGAAGCAAAAATAGACAGGCAGACAAAAATAAAATAAAAATGAACAGTCACAAAAATATAAAAATATATTGCACAAATAAATTATCACATTTAACTGGTAGATGGATAAAGCAAAAAGAAAAATGAAAACAGTAAAAATGATAGAAATAATATATTTAGATGCAAAAAAAAAAAAATAAACAGGCAGACCAAAATAAAATGAAAATGGATAGCCACAAATATAAAAAAATATTGCACAAATAAATTATCACATCTAACTAGTAGATGGATAAAGCAACAAGAAAGATGAAAGCAGAAAAAAA
>CANXYI011091515.1:0-20442 GCA_948208565.1 Hura crepitans
TAGATTCCATTTGGTTAAATTTAGTTTATTTTACAACTCTTACAAAATTAGCATGCTATATATGCTTAGCTTTGTGAAATTTTAAATATGGTAATTAATCTCATCAATCCAATTAGTCAAATTAATTCCAAATTTAAACATCATTTTCAATTGAAAAATCATTTTCAAAAAGGAAAAATATTCAATCTAATTGAAAATTATTTTTTGGATTCTCAAGTTATATATGCTTGAAAATATTGATTTTTTTTTCAACTATTGGTCCTCCAATAATTAATTTATAAATTTAATTATTTAATTAAATTAATTAAATAAATTTTCATGAATTCTAGTGGAAAATTCTAACAAAATCTTAGAAATATTTAATTTGAATTTTTGAATTACACTATGCAAAAAAATTCAATTTCTAGCATTTATCGATAAATTAATTTGCATTATTTTGTAAAATAATTATTTCAAGTGATTTTGGACCAACTCCAACAAGCATGAATACATAAAATCACATGTAATGATCAAACCAAAATTAATCCAAATTAATCAATCTAATTGATTAACTTAAAATTAATTTGTTGATCGCTACTTATAGCGAATATAGTATATGTTCGTATGACTGTTACAAAACTATGAAACAATTCATATGCAATCAATTTTCAGCATTCAAAATATTTAAATTAATTTTATAATTATCCGATAATTATGAATAAATAGGTCTGAAATTGAAAGGAAACATAATTGGATTTTGATACCATTAATAAAACCTTAATCAATTTTATAGGAGTTGTTAACAACCAAAATTATTTTCAAATAATTCTTTTAATTATCAAATAAAATATAATTTTATTTATCAGCTTCATAATTAATTTTCAATCCCTAGATAACTTATAAAAAATAATTTGGTGATGAAAAATTAAAGATATCATTTGAAAAAATTTGCCTTAATTTAGTTGTTTTTTACAGTACAGAAATAACTTGAAAATTGTGTTCAATGATTTTTTAAAATTATCAAATAAAATTCAATTTTATTGGATAGATTCAAAATTAAATTTCAGTCCCTTATTTAGAAAAAATAATTTAGGGCTAAAAATATTAAAAAATTAGGCCAAACAAAAATTTTCAAAATTAGTTGATAGATGTTGTAAGAACCTAAGTTTACTATTCAATTAATTATTTTAAATATCAAATAAAATCTAATTTTATTGATCAGTTACAAATTTAAACTTTAATCTAAAAATAAAATTTGAGGCCGGAACTAATTAAATAACAAATCAAATCAAATAGCCACCATTCTAGTTAATCAGCTTAGCAAATTTTCATAATTTTAGTTCATTCAAGCATATAAAATCTCAAAATTTTATAAAGCCATAAATAAAATTATTTATAATCAGTTTAATCCATATATAACCATTGAAAAACATAAAATAAAAAAATCATAGAGAAATTCAAATCAAAATAATCAAAATTTTAAAGTTTAAATACGAAATATTGACAAATTTCGATAATTTTCAACTCTTCAATTGAATCTGGCTCTAATATAATTGTTGGTTCCCATGGACTCATGCATAGTGGAAATTTAACATTTATGGAACCCTAAAAAAGGTTAGAAAATAGAAAAATTGAAAGACAAAAATTAAAGAAATCACAAAAATAATTTATCATAAATTCTTTATGTAATTCCAATTTGCAGCTTTTCACCTGGTTGCAAACCATAATGATCCTCTTAGGAATACCTCCTAGGTTTCCACCCTAGTAACAAACTCAATGAGAGCTCTCCAAGTGGTACACAAGTAAATTTTATTTCTAGGTGCTAGTGAGAAATATAATTCAAGAAGAAATAAGGAGGAGAAGGCTCAAAAAGAGGTAAATTTACGGCAACAATGGAGAACTGTTATCTTTGTTCAAGCTCTCCTTTTGTGAACAACTTCATAAGGGTTTCTAAACCTTTTTTATTCACCCCTATGCCAAAATTTTCAACCTTTAAACCCTTAAAAGGCTGAACAAAAAATAGACTTTTAATTAATTAATCAAAAGGCCTAATTTTGTTCATCCTTTTATTTCTTCTTATTTAAGGACACCCGTACCATTAAATACTTTATAGTTTTATCTCATTAATTTGCTCCTATCAATATAGTAGTGAATCAGAATCCTAGTAAAATAGGATTCTATGATTTAATCCAATTAAATCATTATTAATAACCATTAATAAATTCACTATTATACAATAATTGAAGGCTTTTAGCTAATCATAATGACTACCAAATTGTTAGAAAGACAAGTGATTTGACTTAAACCTTTCATATACAGTTATCATGCAATTCGTCTTTTCATTATACTTTTATCTCATTTAGGTTTGAGTATGGATTTATGTCAATTCAATACTTAATCATTTATGTTTAATTAAGCTTTAAATATGTTAGTTCTAATATTTGTATCTTTATTCCCAAAATACCCCTGTGAATCCCATTTACACTTACATTTCACTTTGGTCAAAGATTTTTAGAATAATGAGATAAACTCCCTATTATAATCCAAGGTGGTGAATCCTCTATTGATCACTCAACTACTTTCAAGTATCTCGACTATACCTAATCACCTAGTTATGCATACACCATGGCAATGTAATAGCACTAGAGTCAAAGTATAGTTCTCAATACTTAAGACAACCTTAATGATCTCATGTTAGAAGATAGATGCACAACTGATAAAATGAGATTGTTTCACCAACATAGATTATGTATCCATGTGAACTTCTCATTTTAGGCCTTTAAAAAATTTATTTCTCAAATAAGCATGCACATGTTAATTCTAAGCATCATATGCTTATAGCTTATGAGAACTGCTATTTGCCTAAGCCAAAGAGAATAACATAATATGTGCTAGTCTATCTGTATTAATGATTTTCCATCTTGTTAATACAATGACTAGAGATATTCTTGGTATTTCACATTGCATGTAATAAGAATATCACATTATGAACACTTCATAATTTCTTATACACTATGAAAGAATACAAAGGACTTTATTACATAGTTTAATATGATATCAAACAAATGAATAAACATAAGCACTAATGTAATAAAGAATGCATTTTATTAATATTTACTTGTACACAAAATATTTTTATTACACATGTGCTTCAGGGCATGCTACTAATAGGTTTATTACTATTTTCTCATGTTCATTCTGCTAATAAGAGGTGGATAATGGGTTTTGCTACATTAGGTTTTTCATTATTTCTTATAATTTAGATTTTGACTTGATACTACGCTGTATTTACAACAAAATAGGTTCCTTATTTGTATACTATTTTCTATCAAGAGTAAGATTTATTTTCTAGGTAAACTGGAATCCTATATCTAGATTCAATTTTTTCTTAAAATTTTTGAATTTAAGATGGTACTTAATCTTTTTAATTACCACTTTTTTCTCATAAAATTGATTTAACTATTAAGATGCATAATATGTTTAACTTTTCTAGAAAAATTAGTTTTTAATTTAGCAAATTTGTTTTAAGGTTGGTTTATTTATTATATTTTATAATGATGAAATAGATGTAAGGAGTTTGACACTATTTGGGATGCATTTTGAAATTCTTATTAGATTAAGTTATTGCTAAGAAGGGAAAGAATAAATGTGACGTCCTCTATCCGACTCGTGTACTAGACCCAAGTAGAGAGCGCACATGCATACTAATATCTGATTTTCGCTATCCTAAAACTCACTATAAATTAAAACTTTTATAAATTAAACATTTCTTAACTTAGGGAGTTATAAAAACACCAAAAAATCATTTGGCACAATCTATGAGGCAACTAATGGGGTCATCATGTCAAAAATTTAGCAGTATAATGGCTATACCAGGACACTTTTTCAAATAGTAAACCTATTAAAAACACTTATAAATTAATACATATCACATCCCAACTCCAAATGGGTCCTCCTGACCTTCCAATCATCATAAATATCATAAAGCCTTAGGCTCAACTCAATCAACATTCCCACATGCAACAACAACAGGTATCACACAAGTCATTCAAGAAATATAAAACTTTTGAGATAATTACAATTTGAGTTACAAAAATTGACCCATATTACAGATGAGGCTTAATCCCTTCAGAATCACAAGAGCACATTTACTACATTTACATTATAATACTATTACAACAGAATCAAATACCCACGCAAGGGTTGTCTTTTAATATCTCTTGTGGTGCAGAAGCTTTGACTTTAATCTGTTACTATGTCACCCACGCATTGCAAATAAGTAATACGCTAAGCTTTCGCTTAGTGGTGTAATCACTTTAACTTGAATATGTCAATTTAAGCATGCATTTATTCCATTTATATCAATTATGTAACTTGCTAGTATAGATAAGCATATATTATGACTTATAAGCGATCATACACTTTTCATGTACATACATGCCAATAAATGTGCATAAGCCATATCATGTCTATTAACATAGCATAATTATCATAAACATAATTAAAATGAACCATATGCATAATGTGCTCATTCATCACCTAATAATAAACCCATACTTACCTATGTATTATAGCAAGTGAAATAACATGCATTACATTGCATAACTTCATGTTCATGCCAAAATTACATGCCCAGTCTTCATAACACCAATTCACCATTTTTACATATTAAACTCATTATTTCATGTTCAACTTATCATTATGTCATAATTAATATTTTTACATGTTAACACATCATTATGTCACAATTATCGTCATTTATGTTTAACTCATGCCCATAACATAGAGACAATTACCTAAGGCTGAATAGCGTATACCACTGGCCTGGAGGCACTCACACTTAAAGGAACATAGAAACAAATGGTCTGAAGGCACTTACACTCGAAGGTACGTCTAATTGGCCCGAAGGCACTCGCATCTGTAGATATATAGAAATATATAACTCGAAGGCATTCATGCCCGTCGACATGTAGAATATTGACCCATAGGTCTAATACCTAAAGGTAAGCTGGCAGCTACTAAATCCTAGTTAACCAATCAAACTATCCAAACTAGGTTGTTTAAATGTATAGGCATCATTAAACTCATTATTTTATCCCATTTTAACCATTTTTAATATATAATATTGTTTATGCTTCGACTTGAATAAACTAATCATATTGGCCCTTTTGCACCTTAGGGTAGGCCTAATTTCTCATGCCAATAGTACATGTCACATAATACATCATATAGCCAATTTAGGCTTAGTTAAGCTTACTAACACTAATTAGTCACATTGCTTAGGTGTAATAGCTAAAAGTCTCATTCGACATCATTATCATTTTTCATACCATTATTTTCATCATTCACATGCTTTACTTAGTCATTTTATCCATATAAATATGTCTCGAGTCTCATAACAGAGCTAATGACAACATAAGCCATAACAAGCTTTATTAGCATACCTATAGGCATGTTGCCTTCAAGTCACCATTCCTTATTATCATATATTCACATACATGCCTTATAATGCCTAATACATCATGAGTATGCACAACAATCATAGTTCGCATTACAGGCCATTTTACATGAATGAATCACAATATTTTTAAGTAGCTCACATACATAAATTTTGGCCTTCATATACCCAAGGCTACTAAATCACACACATACACCTTTACAATCATACATCATGCTTAGATGCCTACAAACACAACCATTTACTTCTATTTACCATACAAGTTCATATAAACATCATTTTAGCATAATGGCTTTATATGGCCATATAACTATATAATGGTGCATGCCATCATTTAATAGCCATTTGGCTAACATGGTCCACATCATTTGCATCCCTACATCACATTCATACCACATAGATGCACATTTCAAAATCACTTAATGTTACACTCACATAAGCACATTATGTACATATGATCTCATTAAATGCAAATTTTCACATAATGCCTTTATCGATTTAATTTAAGATGTAAATGTGTTTCCACCAACATTAATAAGGCATTTGGCCCTTACCATTCATACATTCATAATTCATCAACCTCATACATGTCATAACTTCATTAAACACATTAAATGCCATATTAATGATTCATGCATTTGTCATTACATTAAAGTGATTACACATACCAAGATAGGTTATATGGGACACTCGATGCTCTCCTAGGCTTTCTCCTTGCCTTGAAAAACTTGGTCGAATTCTTGCCTATGAATTTAAATAGGTTCGATTTTTAAAAAATCATATAAAATCATATATAACTTTGAAAATTAAAATAAGCCTATATACGCACTCTTGGGCACCTTAGGAGCCTAGGAAAAATATTGGAATCAAAAGAAAATTACTCAATTGTGAAATGAGCACTATTCACCTCAGGAAGAAAATCTCAATTCCTCCAAAGACACTCCTCCAAATTGGGATTTTTTAGTGCCTGCGGCTTCATTTAGGGATACTTTATCACTCGAGACTAATTTTTAGAGGTAGATGTGTGTGTGAAATGAGAGAAATAGAGAGAGGTAGAGGGATGTGGGTGTCGGCTTTTAAGGGAAAAGGTGTAGGGAGATAGAGGGGAGTGGATGGAAATTAAGGGAAAAAGAAGAAAATGTGTATTTATAATTTTTTTGGAATTAAATTTTTCTAATGTTTTCATAAATTATTTATCCCCTCTAGGAACATCAAAATTCCTTAATTTTTTCCCTAAAACTAGATAAATTCTTATTCTAAATACCCCTAAAACATTGAGCCCGGAATACAAAGGCAACCAAAAAAATTGATATATTTTCTTCCCCAAAAATTCGATAAAAATACTTCTTGATATCTAAAAATTCTGATTCCAAAGCCAATTGACTATTCAAAATGTTTCAGCATTAGGTTTTATAATTTTCATATTATTTTGAACAACTTTTAATTTATTTTACGATTTAACTTTACTTACAGCACTATTCATAGGACATTGTTATAAAATCTTGTTTGCCATTTTTAACTATCCAAAAGACTTCAGATTGGCTTCAAACTTTATCCAAAATTCTCTCATAATTAATACTCCCTATTGATATATATAGTATGATTCGGGTTTTGAAAAGCGCTATTCACACTAGAAAGTACTATTCATGAGAGTCAGAATTTTCGGGTCGTTACAATAAAGCAGAGTTAAAATGTTGGAATTTTATCTTAGCCTTAGGCAAGACTCAGTGACCTTAATTTATGCAATAAAAAAATCTTCTATAACTCACTTTTGATAGCTATTTTTGATTTTAGGATTAGATTTTGTGATCCATTTTTGCTTATTTAGAATATAAAAATCAAAATACAATTATTATATGTTTTCCTTTTCATTTTAGATTCTTATATCCTCTTTAGTTTGACTTGTCTTGGTATTTTTAGGGGACTTTGACCTTCTTGAAATAGGGGAACCGATTTTCTTATTAGCTTTGCTAGTTCTATTTGTTAAAGCTTTTAATTATAAGTAACTAAACTTTTAATTTCTAGCTAAGAATTATCAAGGTTTTTTATCCTATTAAGTTGTGACATTTAAACTTGAGTTACTTTTTTTATCTTTATGATATTTATTTACTTTTTGCATTTTATTAAGATTATTATTTTGTTCATTCAATTGATAGGGTCATCACTCATTTAATCGAGTAATATAATGCTAATCAACTGAATTAGATCCGTAATTATTCAATAATGTCAATAATTATGGTAATTAGTATAGATTGTTTATAAGCAGTCTTTTAGTTTATACTAAGAGAATAAATAATATAATTTGAATAAAAAAATGCTTGCAATTTTATTAATCAAAATTGATCATTTCTACAAATCTTACAGCTTTTGGCAAATTGAATTCTAAGAGTATCTTTATAATTCTTTATTGAAAAAAGAATAAATAGATAGCTTATTTTAATTATTAATAAAAGAAGAAATAGGTTGTTAGAGCTAGTTAAAAATAGGTAAGCTCATTGGTGTGAAAACCTAAAAAGGCACATTAAGCAAGAGTTAAGGTAGTCGATTACAAAGATAACCTTGAAATAGGCTCTCTAAAAAAAATTAGGACCAAAGTTAAAATACAAAATTATACTACCTGTAAAAGCAAAAAACTCCTATGGAAGAAAGACATTGATCCTTACTACAATATATCTAAGCTAGTGAAAGTTTTTACCAATATTAAAAGGAATGAACTAAACCATATGTGGATCCAATCGAGGACTAGTAAGAGCTTGTAATCATAATAAGGGTTATTTGATATGATGACTAAATATAGTGCCAACACTATCAAAGTATTAACCCCTATGGAAAACCATTCCCTCTATTAATGGCATCCATAACTACCTCTAGATACACCATTTTTACATTTGGTGCTAGAGTATAGGCGAAAAAAGAAGAAACATTTAATGCCTAAACCACCTTCGCAAGGTAGTTGTGGCCTAAAAGAGGCAAGTAAGGCATGATGATAGTAAACTCTTAAGGCAATGGACATAACTCTTGATGCGAAAAGTGAAAGACATGAGATATAGGTTCCCAAGAGTTAAGAGCGGACTTTAAAAGATTCTCATCCAACCTCAACCTTTTTAAGAGCTTAAACCTTTATAGTTTGTCTAAGAAAGTGTTTTTCCAAGTTTTTAAGCATAAATAATCCTGTTAGCATGGATATGGAAAAGAGAGGCCATTTAAGACGAAAAAGTAAGAAAGGTAAACTACAAGAATTATGCGAGTTCTATTAAAAGAGGCTATATTTTTATAGTAGGTACAATCATCCGATCGGATAAATTAGATACTTTTATCAGTTGAATTTTTTAGTCTAAACAAATGAGAATTATTGAAGTCTTAACAATATTTTTCTATGGAAAAGTATAATAATTTTAGTTACAAAGTCAAAAGCATGTCAACTTATCCGATTAGATATCAAGTCATCCAAACAGATTAAATCTTTATGGACCAATTTTTTTGGTGCATTTGAAATGATAATGTGATAGTTACCTCATAACTGTGAGCAAAAAAAATGAAACCATTCATCATAAATGAAAGGCTGTACCAAGCATTATACTTAAAAAACAAAACAAAATAAACATGACAATAAAAAATTGCATTGGAATTTGCTAACACATCGGCTCAAACAAACATAAAAAAACATGTTTCTTCATCTAGACAGACTATCATTATTGACCCTAGTCCTTCTCTTCATCAGTCATCTTTACATTTAACTTAGTGCAAGCGATCCCATAAGCAATCATTAGCTCCTTAAACTTCTTTTGCTAGCGTCTGGAGAACTTTTTATAGATAGCTCTATCAAGAACCACAAAAAGAAAATTAGAAACAAATTTGCATGAGCATACATCACATTCCATGCATACATGGCAGGATAGGTAAGAGTTACCTCAAGGTCTTAAGAGATTAAAAGGCATAATCTTCTAGCCACCTTCACCACTCAGTAGACTTGCTTCATATCTACATGTCTCGCTTGCACACGAAAACATAAATACATGAAGCATGTTAAAAGAGATAAAATGGAGGAAATAAAATCAAGGTATCAAGAGGTGTTGCACTAGAGTGGCATTAAAAGGATCAAATGTGATCTGAAGAGCTAGGTTAAACTCCACTAAGATAGACAAGTTTATATACTCATGGTTTTATATAGTGAGAGTGTCCCTAAGGTTACAAGTTAAACGACCAATGACCTTGCTATCTAAGTTGGCCAACTCAACACAAGGAGCATTGACACCACCTTTTACAGCATATAAAAGACAAAGCCTCTTCCCTCTAGGGAGTAAAACACTAGTAAGGCCTAAAGGAGCAGTAGGAGAAAGTGGTGAAGCCTACTAAGAGGAGCGCTATAAGACAAGAATAAAGTGTCAAAACTATTATAGATGAGTGAACATAAAGAAGGTTACAAAATGGATGGAATGAAAAAAGTCTCACTTGGCTAAAATCACTTATGTGGGCATAGTGCACAACAACGTCATATAACGCTAAGTGTTGTAATCCCCCTCTATGATTAATAATTGTTAGTAGCATACCTAGTCAACCCCTACACACCTAAGTCCTCCTTCTTAACTGCCTCAAACATCTCTAACTATGGTAACTCTAAAATTCGAAGGGTGGCTAGGCCATCCTCCTAATGGTTGACCTAGTCTTCGAGGTAACAAATGTGCTTATTAGGAAATGCCATTAAACACTAGGTATGAGTCCACTTTATGTGCTAGGTTAGTGTAGGAGTTAAAGGGACTTGCCTCTTCATGAGGTCCCACCAAGCCAAGTCAATCTACAAAAAAAAATAGAAATAAAAGAAGAAAATCAAGTAAGTTTCCTAAAGCCTCTAAAGTATATAAAAGTAATAATAGGGAATTTCAATACTTTATAGGTACTTACATTAGCCCATGTGTACAAATTGACCACCGATTAGAAGTGATCAAACTCTTAGTCAGGTAAAGTTAGGGTCCAACATGTAAAGGCTGATATGGTCCTCATCACAATGGTATCACTAGGTCAAGCAAAAATATTAAACTCATAGCCTTAAATATGCAAAGCTAAACAGCTAATAAAAAAAAAGAAAAATAGGAAAAAAAGAGATAAAAAAAAAAAGAGGAAAAGAAAGCATACTAGTATAGCTATAACCAATCCCTGAAAATACAGGGATCCCTAAACAAAGGAATCTAAGGAGTGGTAAAGAAATACTAGTCCCAGAGTCCCTTATTCTTACTATGAAATATGTTACAAATGCCTTGGGTTTGGTAGGAATGCCATAGAAAAGTTTGATACAATGATAAACAAAGGAATGATATTCGAATGGAGGAACCAATGGCTAATTGAATGTCTGAACAAATTGGGAAATTGCAAAAAGGAAGACAATGCAAAAAAATAAAAATTTAATATTCTAAAGATATAGTTATCGATTAATCAAATAAAGTGTTATTTAAAATGATGATGCAGTCTCCGATTGAATGATAAGCACACACAGGCAAAAATAAGAATATGCACATTGTTATTGGGAATCACTCTAGTTATCTTTCATTCGATCCGACTACATAAGTCCTAGTAGGGACAAGAATGTACATCAGATCATATGACAAATCTTGAAGACTAACAACAGATAGTCATCTAATTAAATAGACAAACACTTATGTGAATGAATGATTGTCAAAGGTTGAGAATTCCCAAATTTAATTTATTAGATTTCTAATTTCCTAAGTTGATTTTTGTGTTTAAAGGCCCAATCTTAGACACTATAAGGGCCTAAAAGTTATGGTCCATGAATGGACCAACATTAGATCGAATGTTTAAGAGTTATATAGAACATTCATTCGATTGGATGAATACCTGACGAATGTTCAACCTTACAGTTCCAAAAAGTGCATAACCAAAAAAATAAAAAAAAATAAAGAGCAAGTGACATGGACAACAATTGTAGGCAAGAGCTTATAGCAAATATGCTCGCTAAAAATATGTCATATAATAGAATTCCACACTAAGCCTAAATGCCATCTCATGATGCTTGATCAATGGCTTAAAACTAATTCTTCCCATAGTTTGGATGCTGCCATAAGTAGAGTGTGACACCCCCTACTGAATACCCAAGGAGACCTCATAGTGATGCACGTACTTCTAGGCCACTAGTACCCCTTTTTCTAATACCTTCATTAGTTAGATCAGTTATCTCATTATATTCTCAAATCACCTTACATATGGTTTATAACTTATCATGGTATATTTATACAAAATGCCAATTTAGGTGATTACGGGTCATTCTCAAATAGTTAGAAATTTTGACAACATAACGACTGTCCGGGTCCTATCCCAAAAATTTATATCCACCTGTTTAATAATTCTATACTCCATTCACAACACCTAGACCCATCTGGTCCCCCATTTTCATCCTAACATTAACCTAACCACACATCAAACACAAGCCTCAGGCCATAAATATAACATGCATAATATAGAGCCTCAGGCTCACATCAAATATCCATAACCTATAACTGATCATACATTCACAAACAAAACATATGGAGATACTTTGTTTACATCAGCTACTTATATTGACTTAATTTACATTACATGTTCACAGCTTATATACAAGTTCTACTCACTCCCACCTAAGTACATGGATAACAAATTGTATAATAATTACATTAAAAACCTTCACTTGTGTCCTCTGACTCAGTCGTCACACTTTACAAGGCAGGTTCCCCCTGCTGCATACTTGCACACCAAAATAGGTACGCTGAGTATACGAGATACTCAATAGTGTACTTAAAGCAGTTTAATCATGATATAATGTTATTAACTTACCTATGCAGTTAAAAGTATGAATTTACTTAATTAAATAACTTAATTATTCTCTAGGGTGACAAATTACTAAAATGCCTCTAAGGTATTTTAAAGTCTAAAATTGGTATTTTTGACTCTAATGAATCATTTTAAGCTAGCATTATTATTTTTAATGAGCATGCTTTTCAAAAATTACCTTATTCACTTGTATGTGGAAAATTTACCAAATTACCCTTTTATTCTACCTTTACTACTTTCTGAGAAAAATCCTTCAAATAATCTTAAACTTTATTCTTAATAGTTGTTCTACTTATTACTTAATTTATTTCACTAGTCTGACTAGAAAGATAACAGTTTAAAAAACTAGATCTATAAGGAAAATAACTGGTCCAGTGGTCCCTATTCTGGACTTATGCCGTTGCATTGGCCTGTGTTCCATAATGGAGATTAGCCGTAGCCTCCACAGACAATAAAAAATAATAGTGTGATATAATAGAGATAAGCCCGTAGGCCTCCTCAGCCACAAATAATTATGCATAACTGGGTGATGTAATAGAGATTAGTCAATAGACTTCTCTAGCCATAAAAAAATAACATCAATAACTGGGTGACATAATGGAGATTAGTTTATAGACCTCTCCAACCACCAAATAAACTTGCAACTACAAAACCTTAAGTTGACTGATCAACTCATCTAGTGAGTGTCTAACCAATGGGCTAAGTAGCTTAATTCAACTTAATTTGTTGACGAAAAATATTCTTATAATATTTAGGTTTCAAAAACATACAGTTAAAAATTTTATCTTGTATTTTAAATTTTTATACAGACTAGTATAGCCATTTTTTGGCTCTACCGAGTAAAATTCCAAAAAAATTTTTAGGTATGTGCTGCCAAAATTCAAAGTATCATATATCATGAATTATCATGGCATTTTTACTTAAAAGGCAGTATTTTCTATCTAGTAACATTTTTGGTTCAGGTAGAGGTCAACTAGACAATTATAGTTCATTTCGACCACTTTTAAAAGAAATTTTCTGGGACTATTTTAAGTCCAAATCTGACTCAGTTTTCAAGATTATTTTAAGCACTTTCCTGGGCACAAAGCCAATTATACTAGGCTAAGTCCATGGCCAAAATATAAGCTTCAAAGCCATTGAAAGTAGGCCAATTACATGGCAAAAAATGCGATTCAACACTAGCCTCTCAAAGGCATAACTAAAGTTCACTTTTAAGTCACTATCTTAAGCTTTAACTTTATGTTTTAAATGAAACTTTCTTAGCCATTTCAAGACATAATCTCAAGTGTAAATTGTGATAGCACTATGTTATATACTTAGCTAATTCCCTAACCAAATTCATGCCAACAAACAAACTAAGATAATATGCTTAATACCATTTAACAACTTAAAATCCCCATTCAACATGCCACACAAATTAGTCTCGAGTACTTTAAAGAAATGGCTTAATTTCCATTCTTTTCAACATAATCACCATAATCACTTATATTTCTAGGCCATGAACTCAATTATAAACATACACATCTTAATTTAACCTAATTTAGCTAAGGCACAAACAACATTTATTAGAACTTGCTCATTATAGCTCACGAGTACATAGAAGGATACATATTCCATAAGGATTTCTTTCCCTAATTTCACTTAGTTCACCACATAGCATGCCAAGCACCATCTAAGTTCATCATAGGCAGCAAGATCTCAATCAAACAATAATGGGCAGCAAAAATTCCAGCAAGCAAATGAAGGCAATTACACAACTACTTAAACCACATTTTGGATTTCACCAAATATCAAGAAAATCAACATTTTCAAAGAATAAGTCACCTTTAAATATATCCTTCCAGCCATCCTAAGTAAAGGTTTACTAGCCTAGGCACCTAAAATCATGAAGAAATGGCTGAAAGTCCACATACTTTTGAAGTAAAGCTTGAAAATCCTCAAGTGCCCAAACTAGATAACCTGCCACAGTACCTCTCCCTTTCCTTTGTGAGGCCCAAGCCAGACTCCAATGGCCACTAATGCCTCAAACACATTAACAAATAGATCTTAGGTACTCTTAGCATCAATTGGTAGCTAAAAAGAAGAAGAGAAATGGAGGAACTACTCAAAACTCACCTCACACTCCTTGTTCTAGATAGCTCTAAATCTATCTCCTTCCTTAAACTTTATCTCACAATTGGCACCTCCTTTTGGCCTGCTTTTTATTCCTCCTAGTGCCTAACACACAGGAGAATTTTTAGGGACTAGAATTAGTTGAAATGGTCGTTAAAGAAGGAAGATATGGTGTTTTTGCTGGCTATATGGGAAATGGGGGAGGAAAGTCCTTTTGTTCAACTAAGTGGAAATCCACTTGTCCAAGGTCAATTGCCACTTGGCAGCATGCATGCCCATTTGGCATGAAGTGGGGCCCACCTTGCATGTCAAAGGTGGTCTCGAAAATTCCCGAACCATGTCAATTTTTTGAAAAACTTCAAAATTTCATAAATATTCACCCATACCTTAAAAAATTATGTTGTTATTTTAAAATTACTATTTTAATTCCCTCTAACTGCTCATAAATTTTTGTGGCCAAATTCAATCGATAGGACAATTTTCATATTATCTCGATTTGTGTGCCAACCTTGAAACCCAGGTTAGTCCCGGCATGAAAAATTTTATTGCACAAATGTGTTCCTTATTGCTTAATTCGAATTATTAGTTTTGCTAATTTTTTTTATTTTGCCTTTTTCATCATTTTAAAGCCTTTTAAAGTTTTATGACTAGTGTCATTGCTTTGGTCCACGTGCAAGTGACTCGACAACCCCGACGCACTTCCCGAGCCCTATGGCACTGTTCACGGAGCTTCAGATCATGGGCATTACATAGAGTAGGCAAAGTGAGTTGTTGGTTCGTATTCGACATAATTGGGAAAGTTTTTTTTATTAGTACAGAGAACATAGGAGTAGAAGAAACTCAAATAAGGAGAAATGAAATAATGAAAAGTTTTGAAATTTAAAAGATAAAGGGTCAGTTATAGCTTTTTTTATGAGCTGAAATGTCTCATGCAATCTCACTAGTTCATATAATTGAATAATAAGGACCTCATCCATTCGAATGGAAACCACACATCCATTTTGATGATACATAATTCATTAAAACATATATGGTTACAAATAATCAGCCTTCAGTATCCTTATTTAGAAGTAGATCACCAAGCCTGTTCATGCCCTTACCTAGCATTTAGTCAGTACTTTTAAGCCTACAAGGCCTACTTAGCCCCATATTTAGGTCACTATTACAAAACCCATGACCCATTTCCCATCTTAACATGCTAAACCCATTTGAATTTCCATCCAAAAACCATATCTTGATCTTTCTCACTATAACACTATCACACTCAGCTTTAGCTTTAAACCTAAGCTTTTACCAATGCATAACCTCAAGGCTTTTTTTTTCCTTTAAAGGGCATAACACAAAAGCTAACCCAAATTACACCTATTGAGTAAAGAGAGCTCCCAGAATCATCAAACACGACCTTAAGCTTCTTTTTTTCCCTTAAGGGCATGATCACAAAAGCTGAATTAAGTCACACTTATTGAATAGATGAAGCTTTTAGAACTAACCTAGGGCACAAGTAAATGTCTCTTATCTTTATGAAATTTCATGAAGACTTACAAACACGTGTACAACCCATATCAAAGTGTTACAACTGTAGACACCACATAAAGGAGTTTATAGTTCAAAAGGAAATCTGATGGTGAGACCTTTAAGATTGAGATTTGTTTACAAGAATTCTTAGGTGGATTAAGGGTTTTATTTTAAAAGTCTTGAGGTTAGACACGGATTAGGATGGAATGTAAACCCTATATGCTAGACTTTTTAGGGTTTAAGCATTTTATGATGTCCAAAAAGGGTAGACACTTGCAGTTTGAAAGTATAATATACGCCGCAACACATAGATTGACAAATGAGTTTTCAGTGCCAACCATATTTTGAGAAGTGTGATATTACTTCTCCCCAACAGAGTCACCATTGTGAGCTAGACGTAGCTCCTAATAATAGGGTTTATCAAAAGTCACCACCTGGTGCAGACTAAGAAACAATGAACTTGGCATAAACATTTTAATCTAAGATGGGACCAAGCCATTAATCATCAAAGAATTGAATTTGTGTTTGATACTTAATAATCATTACATCAAGTAATTAGTGTGTGTTCTTTGTATTAACTAGTGAAACCATACTCTCTAATACAAAATCTAATTTCTTAAGATCTAAATTCATATCAAGCATATAAACAATATAATTACGGTAAAAATAAACTGTAAATTTGTAAGAAAATATGATATGAAATTTCAATTAATATAATTACTTCAATATGTAGTATAATTTTCATATAATGGTGATATTATTCATATATGAGTTGGAAAACATTTGTAGGACTTGAAAACATGATTTTTAAATATTTTTATCATGCTAAACTTATGTGAATAAAGGTTAAAACAAATTTATGTTATATTCATGATTTTTTTGAAAGAACTAATTTTTATACATTTAAACCTACATATATGATCAAGGTATTCTATTGATGATGAATAAAATAAGTTTTGGCACTTAAGACTCACTGATAATGAAGCTTCAAGCCTATAGACAATTTGCTTATGGAAGAATGCTGAGTTTACACATTGATTCTTTCCATAAATAGTTTTTTCAAGATTTCCAAAATATTTTAAATGTATTCAAAATATTTGCTACTCAAAAACCTATTAAAGCTCTTAACAAATTCAAGAAAATACTAGATTTGAGCAATCTCTTAAGTTATAGCTCTCATTAATGATTGATGAGTGATCTTAAATCCTTAGGTTGAAGGGTATTTACAGGTGTTATTCTTAAAGAGTTCTTTTCACTTTTTCCATTTACTTTTGCTATTTAGGTAGAACAGAATCTTATTGATTCAATTCTATCTGGATTATAGGTTTATGAAGACTAAAAGTTTAGATTAAAATAAGATTCTATTGTGCTTATCAAATTTTGGATGGTATAGTCATGTGGCTATTCAAAAGAGTCGTGTAATGGCATGTATAATCGCATGATGGTTCTTTCGTGAAACGAGGATTTTTGTTATTTGGAAAGCTTATGGGTGGAATTTATTCACTCTTGTTCTTTCATGTGTTCTCCGCTGGGGGCTATTGCTAAGTCATTTAAATAGCCTTTTGTCCTTTTTGACCATTTTCTCTATAGAGATTAAATGACCATTTTACCTTTGGGTGGATTTTTGCTTTTTTGGTATTCCTTTGTGATTACAATTCATTTGCTTGAATATAACCCTAGTTATCATCATTAGGCTCTATTTGGGACTCAGAAGCAAGTGCTTACACTATGTGTAGGTAGCACCAAAATGTATTAGGACCTTAAGACTCATTATTGGTGGTCTGATATAAAGAGAGACATAGCTAAATATGTGACAAAATGATTGATGTGTTAGCAAATAAAGGCTACTCATCAAGTTCCATTAGGTTTACTATAACCTTTAGCAATACCTAAATAGAAATGGGATTGGATAACGATGGGCTTTGTCATTGGCCTGCCCTTGACCTAAAAGAAACACAATGTTGTATAAGTGATTATTGATAGATTGACAAAGTCAACTCACTTTTTACCAATCAAAATAGGATCCTCCTTAGTAAGACTAGCTAAGATATACATTCATAAGATAGTCAAATTACATGGTGTACCTATGTCTATAGTGTCTAATAGAGATTCGAGATTCACATCTAGATTTTGAAAGAAGTTACATAAAGCATTGGGTATAAGATTAGATTTTGATACGACTTTCATCCACAAATATATGGTCAGTTCGAGAGATTATCTAGGTGCTTAAGGATATTCTACGAGGGTGTATCATTGAGTTTGAAGGAAGTTAGGACCATTAATGGAATTTGCTTATAGTAATAACTATTAAGTAAGTATTAAGATGGCATTTTATCAAGATTTGTATGGTAGAAAGTGTCACATGTACTTATGTTAGACTGAATTGAGTAAAGATAAAGTCATGGACCATACTTGATCTGATAGGTTGAGGAAAAGATAAAAGTTATCAAAGATAATTTGAAGATTGCCTTTGACTAACAGAAATCCTATAAGGACTTAAAGAGAAAGGATATAGAGTTCGAAGCGATGACAAAGTGTTCCTAAAAGTATCTCTGTGGAAAAAGTTTCTTTGTTTAGGTAGGAAAGGTAATCTTAGTCTAAGATTTACTAGCCTATATAAAATCATCAAACGTGTGGGACCAATAGCATATATGCTACCTTTACAACTTGAGTTAGAGAAAATTCACAATATATTCCATGTGTCTATATTGAGAAGATATTTATCAGACCCATCCTATGTGATGACTATTGAGGAGATCGAGTTATAGCCTAATTTGTCATATGAGAAAGAAACTATTCGAATTTTGACTAGACTAGTGAAAGAGTTGAGGAATAAATAAATTCCCTTGGTTAAAGTGTTGTGGAGGAACCACAAAATAGAAGAGGTGGATTGGGAAAAAGAGGAATCGATAAGGCAATAATACCCTTAATTATTTGATTCAAGTAATTTTTAGGATGAAATTAATTAAAAGAGGCAAAGTTGTAATGCTTCAAAATAATTGGCAAAAATTTATATATGGAAATAAAGCCTAAAATGGTAATTTTATATTTTATTAAAGGATTGAAATATAATTTGTGCCTATTAAAAAGGATTTAATTAAGAATTTTTAACTTGGTGAAATGTGGACCGTTGGATGGAAGCTAAGAAGCAATCATAGCCATGCATCCAAGGTTATATAAAAGGGGTAAGTGAATAGTGGAGAAAAGAAAAGAACGTAACTCCTTGTCTTTACTACTCACAAAAAGAACACAGATAGTTCTACTTCTTTTTCCTTTAGCAATTATCAAGGTAAGTGATTCTCTTCCAAATTCGATGCATTTGAACTAGTAATTACAATTGATAGAGTATTGTTTATTTTTGTTGTTGGGTCTACTATTTAGGTTGGAAAAGAAGAAAAGGGTAGAAAGTTTAAGGTACAAATCAAAGGGAAAACAAGTCGTTAAAGCCAAGAATGAGTTTCTACCCAATTCTTAGTAATTTCTGAGTATGTGCATAATCAATTTCATGATTTCTATTTTCAATTTGTTGAAATTGTAACATAGGGTTCATAATTCTAATTTTCTAAAACTTCTGCCAATGTGATTATTTATACTCTTTTTATGTAATTGATGTATGATTGATGATAAGCAACCAATAAGAGACATGTATGAATGAGTAGAACTAAGTTTGGATGTTTATACATGAGATAATAGGATGAAAATGTTGTTATAGCGATGGGTCCATTAGGTTTGCTATCCTAACGAAACCATTGTGTGCTAGTTTCAAAACCGTCGTGTAGCGGCTCTGCCATCTATGGACTATTTTGCCCAAAGGACTAAATATATGTAAAAATTTGTACCTAATCGAAGTCAAATAACTCTACTTGTATTATAACTTAAATTGCATGATAGTTGAAGCAATTAACATGTTTAATGGTGCGATTTATATAGGATATCATGATGTTATATTATGTTAAATATGCTATGAGCTTATAAATAAGTGGAGAATGAAAATTGTCATATGCAATAAACATAAATATGCATGCATAACTAAAATGCATGGAAATAATCCAAAAATACTTATGAGATATGTAATGAGTAATAATTTTATGTCCCATAATTGAGTTGCGATTAATCTCATGACCTGGTTAGAGAATATGAGAAGTTTGAATAGACTTATTCATAAGATAAAAATATGTTGCATGTGAGATATTGTGATAACTAAAGTGATCGTATGGCATGTTTGAGGCTATGAAGCCATAAAATGAGATTCAGTATATCGATTTATAAGGCATGAACCTTGACTAAGTCAAACAAGTGTGATGTGTAGATGAACTATGTGCATGATGAATTGTGATGTGCAAATAAACAAATATATCGTCCACTTGATATTATGAGCTAACGAAACCGATGTTATAACAATTAGATATGAGACCATAAGATGGCATACTAATATCATAATTAACAAATGGAATGTGTTGAACACTTAATAAACTTATGTATTTTTAGACTAGTAATAGCATTAGGATAATTGGCATGCCAATAGGGTATTAGCAGTACTACATCACTATCGCCATTAT